>PVHY01023899.1:0-20355 GCA_004024945.1 Uropsilus gracilis
CAGCCTAGAGGAGGAGAATGATTTCTATTGTTTGGGTGATCCTCTGAGGACCCCAGGGCCTAGGCTGAGCTGGGAGACAGTCACCCAGGGAGATCTATGGCAGAGGGAGTACTGAGGGGGAGAGAGGGAAACTGGGGCAGAGAGAAACGCCCTGCCTGCCTCCTCCTGCTCCAGTCTAAGCCCTTCTTCGGTTCCGACTTTCTCCATCTTTTCTCTCTCTCCTCCTCTACCTCCCCTCCTTCCCTCCCTCCACCCAGCCTCTGGCCCCATCAACGCTCTTTCCTGCCACCACTAGAGGGCTCTGAGGCGCCACGGTCTCCCCGTATTTGTAAGCCTAGGACCAGCGGTGGGCACCTCCCTGGCGTGGGTGGGGCAGGGGGACCTGAGGGAAGGGGGTCCTCAATAGAGCTGGGCTGGTTCTAGTCTGTGTGGAGCCTGGGGCAGGTCTGGGCTGCCTCCAGAGGTTGAGGGTGTCGCAACAACCTCCCTGAAGACCCTGCGGTTTGGAAGGGCAGAGGGGGCTACTTTGGAACCTGGAAAGAAGGCTCCTGGGTCTCTATCCCTCCTCTCCAACCCCAGGAGCATGGGGGTGGCCTGGGGCCAGACACAGCACCTCTCCAAGCTACAGTTTCCTCTTCTATAAAATGGGGGCCCCAGCCCCACCTCAATTGTGGTGAGGATTGGGTAGAATTACATACAGAAGATGACACAAAGTAGGCCCTGGAGTGGGAGCTTCCTTTGCTTCAGCAGTTCAGCCAGTCAGTCAACAAATGTGAATTAGGCCCCTCCTAAGGGTGGGGGAGGGGGAGTGGGTGGGTGGGGAGGGACACAGACAGGGGACAAGGGCTTATCATGGTGGAAATTTCAGTGAAAAGCTGTTTTAAAGTTCTGAAGTCATTCTACATGTGTGTGATGTGTTGCAAAAGTACAGATGTAGGCGCCACGGGGATGCAGGCTTGCGGCCCCACCACACGCAGAGAATGGGCAACTCAGTCACAGGGAGGAAGAGAGAAGGACCTCTCAGCAGAAGGAACAGCAGGTGCAAAGGCTCAGAGGGAGGAAGAGCAGACCAGTTCCAGGCCTTGAGGAGGGTTGAGTGAGAAGGCAGGGAGTGTGGGGGCAGGGAGAGTGGGGCATGGCAGAGTAGGCGGGGTCAGGGCTTGGAGGTTGTGGAGCTACAGGTGTGCATAGTCAGAGGCTTGGCTTGAGCTGGGCATTTTCAAAATGATGTTTCTGAGCAGGAAATTGGATCTTCTTCCCCAGCAGCCTCAGAGCAGCTAAAATTAAAACAGCCCAGGGGAACCTGCCATGGTGGTGTGGATGTGGACCGGATGCTGGGGCCCGGATGTGGCCAGGAGGGGACCTACCTCATAGCATCTGGAGGAAGATTGAGAGTCAGGGTTTCTGGGTTGCGTTCCTTGGGAGAGTCTTTTCTCTATTGGTTGCCTCAGTTTACCCACCTGTGAAGTGGGGAGGGCTGGCCCACCTGTGAAAAGCTGCTCTGAGCTCCTTACCACAAGATATTTTCTGCAACCATGACTGGGGTCCCTGCATCAAACAGCAGAAAGACAAAGCTTGAGCCCTACTATGAAGTCAACTCTGTGCTGGGTATGGGGGTTTGGGGTGCAGAATAGGGAGTTGCAGTTCTAGGTTCAGGGAGCTCGCAGACGAGCTGGAGAATCATGAGATCATTCTGAGGTCATAGAACAAAAGCAATGTCTGGTTTGCCCATCTTCTGCCTCCCTCCTCCCTTCTCCCCTCTGCCTTCCCGCCATTCTCCTTTTCTGTGTCTGTGTTAACATTTTCAGGTACTCCCTCTGCCCTGGGCGCTGTATAAAGGACTCTGCCTGCATCCTCCTCCTCATCCTTGTCTCATCCCTGAGAGGTGGGTATTATTATTGGGCCCAGTTTACAGATGATGAAACTGAGGCTCAGAAAAGTTGACTGATCCCAGGATCAGTGTGATCCCACGATCACACTGTTACTGGAGTCTGGGTCCCGAGTTAGACCCCACAACTCTGCAAATATAAATCTGCCATCCTGACTGGTGGTGAGGTGCATGGACTGCTACCAACTTTCCCAGCTACCATCAAGGTCATGATGTAAGGGACAGCTGTGTGTCATGGAGAGAGGGAGAGGTCCTTTTAAGGTCCCTTTAAAATATAAAATTGGGACAAGTAGGCACATATCAGTCATTCACTCTTTAGTGTGAATTAGTTACCTCTTTCTTGGCACTGAAAGTGGGTGTAAGAGGGAGCAGGTCTGACTAAGGCAGGGAGAGGCTGGGGGAGTTGCTATGGCAGTAGAAGGACACTGGCACAACAGCAGGTGAGGGAGTAGGCAGGGAAGGCAGCAGGGTACAGCTTTGGTTAGAGAGCCCATTCTGTCCAAATGCTCTGATTCATTAAACTCTAAATTCTTTAACTTAAGGTGAGACCCTGGGCAAACCCCTTTCTCTTGGAGGTGTGGGCTTTTATCTTCATGGTAAGAACTAAGTGATAAGGTCTTTTCCGGATTAGAAAGTCAGTGCTGACTCTTCTTCCTGGGGGTTTGATTTGAGGCAGCTGTGTCTGGTGCCAGAGGCCCAGGGTAGCCTCCAAAATCATGTCTGTTCTCTGGCCAATGGAACTGTCTAGTGACTGTTCCCTCATTCTCCCCAAACCACCCTCCTCTCCTCTGCTTCCCTGCAGCCTCCTTCTCTCCTCCAGCTCTGTGATAGATGGGTGAGGCCCCAAGACCAGATGTTTTTATTTTTATTTTTTTATTTCTGAAGACTGGTCTTACTATGTTGCCCGGGATAGTCCCGATCCCATGGACTCAAGTGATCTGCAGCCTCAGCCTCCCAGGTAACTGGGATTACAGGTGCATGCCACCACATCCAGCTGCTTTTTTGAGAGCAGGTCTTGCTATGTTGCCTGGGGTAGTCTCAAATTCACGAACTCAAGTGATCCCTGGCCTCTTGCCTCCCAGCGCTTGGATTACAGACATGTGCTACCACGCCAGGCGAGGCTAGATGTTTTATCTTTAAGTCCCCGAAGTTTTAATTTTCATCACAGTTCTATGTGCACATAGTTTAAAGACAGAAATTATTCTACGGATTTTGTTTTGAAAATCATCTGTCCCTGATCTCAGTTAACTCACTCCCTAGCCAACCATGGGGCTTTCTTTCAGCCGAATCAGTATTGACATCGCAAAGAATGCTGGTATTGCTGTTGCTGGTACTGAATTTCCATTTCTTGTTCGTTTGGCTTTTTTTGGTAAAGTTTTCTTTTACTCTATGCAGTAAAACCATATAGTCCACCCATGGCGAGTGTGCAAGTCAGTGATTAGAACAGATGTTTGCACAGATGAACAACCATTACCAACATCCATTGTAGAGCATTTCCCTCATCTCAGAAGGAAACTTGCGACCCTGTGCTGGTCACCATTGCCCGCAGGCCTGAGAAACTGCTCATCTGCTTCCTTTCTCTATTTGCCTGTTCTAGGTATTTTGTGTACAAGGCTCTTCAAGTCCAGGGCCTTTGTGACTGGCTTCTCTCAGCATCATATTTTCAAGGGTCATCCACCTGGTAGGTGGTTCCCATCCTTCTTTTTCATAGCTGAGCAATATTCCACTGGGTAGATTGAACTGCCTTTTGCTTATCCATTCCTCATCCTCAGTCGATGGGTCTTTAGGCTGTTTGCTGCATTTGGCTATTATGAGTAATACTGCCATAAGCATGCATGTGGAATATGCATTCATTACTTTGGGTAGATGCACCTTGGGGTGGCATTGCTGAGTTATGGGGTAACTTTATGTTAAAACTTTTGAGGAATGCAAGACCATTTTCCACAGCAGCTATACTATCTTATGTTTCCATTAGTGATGCTTGAGGTTTCTTATTTTTCTATGTCCTTGCCAACACTTGCTATTATCTGACTCATTGATTATAGCCAGCATGGTGGGTGTGAAATGATATCACATTGTGGCTTCAACTTGTGTTTCTGGGATGACTAATGATGTTGATTATATTTTCACATGTTTTTGGACATTTGTATATTTTTGGAGAAATGTCCATTCAGATCTTCGCCCATATGAAAATTAGATTTGCTGTCTTTTTACTTTTTTACTGTCTTTTTACTGTTTGCTGTCTTTTTACTGTTGTAAGAGTTCTTTATGTAGTACAGTTACAAATCTCTTACCAGACATATGATTTGCAAACTTTTTCTTCCTTTCTATGAATTTTCTTTTTACTTTCTTGGTAGTGTTCTTGGAGTCACAAATCTTTTTAATTTACATAAGGTATCATTTATCTTTTCTTTTGTTACTTCTGTTTTGTTACTTCTGAATCTATTGTCAAATCCAAGGTCATAAAGATTTACTCCAATGTTTTCTGAAAAGGGTTTATGAATTTGTCTGTCATGTTAAGTTCTTTGATCCATTTTTCTGCATTTGCTGTGAAATAAAGATAAAAATCCATCTTTTGTATGTGGCTTTTCAGTTGTTCCAGCATCATCTGCTTGTAAATTATTCTTTCCCCACTGGATGGTTTTGATACTCTATCAAAAATCAATTGACTGCCCATTTATTTTCATATCTGGGTGTATTTCTGGACTTTGATGTATCCATCTATCCTTAGATAGCACCCCACTGTTTTGATTACTGTAGCTTTGGAGGAATTTTAAAGGTGGAAAGTGGAATTCCACCAACTTTGTTCTTTCTCATGATCATTTTGACTATTTTAGGATTGACTTTTTCATTTTTATACAAAATGCCATTGCAATTTTGATAGGCATTGCATGGAATCTGTAAATCAATCTGGGGAGCATTGCCATCATAACAAGATTACATTTTATGATCCATGAACTAGGGTGCTGTGAATTATTTAGGACTCTGACTTGGCCCATATTTGAACCAGTGTTTAGCTGAACCCTGGATTTCTGCACTAGCAGTGACAGTGAGGGGGTACTGAATAAAAATCTGATGAGTGGCTGGGCATGATGGCGTGTGCCTGGAGTCCAAGCACTGGGAGGCAAGAGGTTTGGGATCACTTGAATTTGTAGGTTCAAGACTACCCTGGGCAATATAGTGAGACCTGGTATCGAAAAAGCAGCTGGGTGCCGTGACAGGTGCCTATAATCCCAGTTACCTGGGAGGCTGAGGCTGAGGATCATTTGAGTCTGCGGGTTCGAGACTACCCCAGGCAACATAGCGAGACCTAGTCTCAAAAAAAAAAAGAAAGAAAGAAAGAAAATGTCTGATGAGTGGATGGATAAATAAATGAAGGACTGTCTCAAACAGATGAAGGCAAGGTTGCTCTGATTTGGAAGACTATGCCCCAAAGGCTGGCCCACCCCTCACCCCCGTGACCCTCTTCCCAGTCTTTGAGGGTCCTCCCCATCCCCCTTTGAACTTGATAATATCTCACATCCCCCTGCAGCTCTAATCATCCACAGCAACTCTGAAAGCAGTGGTACAGCCAGGCAGTGCTGGGGTCCAGAGAAGGGCAAGATGAGGGGTGGATTTGTTGACTTGCCTACTTACTGCTCCATAAACTTTGCCAAGCACACTCCTGCCCCAGGGCCTTTGCACATGTCTCCTCTGTTTGAGATGCATTGTGTCATTCAGGTGGATTGTCCAATTTGTTTCCTTTTCTTCAGGCCTTTGCAGAAATAGCTTTCTCAGTAAGACCTTCCTTGATGATTTTTTTTTTTTGAGACTAGATCTCACTATGTTTCCCGGGGTAGTCCTGATTCCATGGACTCAAGTGATCCCTAGCCTCAGCCTCTCAGGTAGCTGGGATTACAGGTGCCTGCCACCATGCCTGGCTGCTTTTTCAAGATCAGGTCTTGCTATGTTGCCTGGGGTAATCTCGAACTCAAGCAATCCCTGGTCTCTTCTCAGCACTTGGATTACAGGCATGCACCCCCACACCCAGGTCCTTGATGATCTTAATTATCATCCAGCCCTACCTCAGTTCTCTTTTGTTTCCCACTTACTTTTTTCACATAGCACTCATTACATTCATTTTATTTTACTTATGTAGAGGTTGATTATCTGTATTCCTCAACATAAAAAATGTAAGCCCTGCAAGGATCAAGCCTTTGGTCTGATTTGCTCATGGCTGGGTCTCCAGGGCCTGGGACAGAGTAGGAGTTCTGTGGACATCTGTTTTGAACTTGAAGCCAGGATACCTCTGCCCCCACCGCCAGGAGAGGATCCAAAGATACATCATGTTGCACCCACTGAGATCCACCTTCAGAGACATCCAGTTGACAATGACTCATTCATCAGACCCCTTGAAGTGGGTCATTGGACAGGTTATTTAGTCATTCAGTCCTTCTGGGCTGACACATAAGCTCTGGGCAGAAAGAAGGTGTTTTGTGAAGAAATATATTGACTTGTAAACAAAATGTATTTACTATGTTGCTTTGCTTGCACTAAGTGCCCAAAAGATGTTAAAAAAACATCAGAAAGAGCCAGCAGCATCCTGGTCTCTTCTAAAATAATCTACAGATTATGGCCTTTCTTTGTGGTCCTTGTAGTTCCCACAGACCCTTTCTCAAGGGTCTCAAGGGAAGCACAGACCTTAGGGTAGCCTTGAACTTGGAAACATGAATTTACCAAATTGTGCCCTCCTCATCCTCATTTTCCACCTCCTCCCACTCCTCCCCCCCCCTCTCTCTCATATACACACATACACACTGAAGTGGGAGACAACATCTGTGAACATACAAATCCCTTGGTTCCTTGACTGACGTGAAAGGAACGAGCAGGAAGAAGTCAGGTGATGCTCTCTAAGGGAAGCAGCAAAAATATTATGCAATTCAATGTATTTATCCACAAATAGTTTGCTCTGATTTGAGGCTCTGGGGAAACTGGAGTGAGTCTGATGGTGTGAGTGGGGAATAGAAAAACAGAAATTCCTCTGCTTCCCCTCTGTGGAAGGTGTGTGGGAAACTGGGTCTCCAGGCACCTTTCCAAAAAATGACATTTATTTGATACCTACTGTGTACCTGGGAGATTTACAACATAAGATTCCATTTCAACATCACAATGGTCATTTCTGCTTTCTTGCAAGGGGAGAAATGGAGGCTCACAGCGATTAAGCAACTTGCCTGAGGTCAAAGGGATGGTCATTATGAGGGTAGGGACGACCCCAGCTGCCTGGTTTCTCCTTCTGCCCACCCTGCTGCCCCCTTGCCTGGTCCTGCCTGGAGCTCCTTCTCCGGTGTGGGGCCTGCTTCCACTTGTGGAAGAGCTTGTCCAACTTCCAGACCGTGAGGTGTGCTAAGGGACTTCTCAGAGGCCTCCTGCCTGTCATGCCCTCCCCCAAGTCCCAGAAGGTTCCTGAAGGTGGCCTGCACTGTGATTCCTGGTCACTGACAGAGGATGGGGTGAGGGAGGAGGGGCGGGGCAGAAACAAGAGAAAGATGTGTTCTAATGTGCATGTGTCTGCCTGGAAATGAAATGCCTTTTAATTCCAGCGTCTGCTTTTTCCTCTTCCCCTGTGGTATTGTCTGATGCCAGAGGCCCTTGGCCACAGGACGTGTGTTTAGAAATCCAATAAGGCCTTCATTTGGCTGGTTGCTTGCTCCCTGGAGCTCCGCTGGCCTCGGATGCTGACCTCATTCATGCTTCTCACCTGTGTGGGGGCAGGGCGGGCTAGGGAGAAGCCAAGGCAATGTATGGTGTCTGATGGTTGACAAATGTGCCTGAGACCCTGTTTTGAGACGTGGGTGCTGGTCCCATCTCTGCCACCGTCTCTTCGTTGGGCCTCTGTACATACTGGATCTTAGTTTTTCTCCTGGCCATTTTTGGGTGTTTAAGATGGCGGACTTGTTTCTACCACAGGACCGTTGCATGTGTTTTTCCTTAGGCATGACTATCTTTCTTGTAAATGATCTGATAGTGCTGGCCCTTCTCATCATCCAGGAATCAGCTTGGGTGTGGCTTCCTTAGAGAAACTTCTGGACCAGTCAATTCAATGATTTCCAGCACCACCCACCCTCATTTGACTGTGTTCAATGCGCTTATCACCCCTCTAGATTTCCTTGTGTCTCCACTGTTAACATGTTTATGGACTGTTTTCCCCACTGGCTTCCAAGTTTCATAAGGGTAATTTTGTCTTCTCCACCTCCATTCATAGCAGTGATGGTAAAGGGACTCAATACAAATCTGATGAGTGGACAAATGAATATATGAAGGACCATCTCAAACAAATGAGGTTCCTCTGGCTTGGAACAGGTGTGGCAGGTTGTGTACCCCAATGGACTAACCCCCCTTTTTTTTCTTTTGAGACTAAGTCTTGCTATGTTGCCTGGGCTTGACCCATAGATTCAAGCGATCCCCAGCCTCAGCCTCCCAGGTAGCTGGGATTACAGGCACCCACCACTGTGCCTGGCTGCTTTTTCCAAGACCAAGTCTCACTGTGTTGTCTGGGGTAGTCTCATACCTGCGAACTCAAGCGATCCCAGGCCTTTTGCCTCCCAGCACTTGGATTACAGACGTGTGCCACCACGCCCGGCTTGGACTACCCTTAGGGTCTTCTTGGGCAGCCCTTCTTGGGATACCCTCTTTGGATTTGATAATCTCTTAGGCCCTTCTTGCAGCCAACCAACCACCTGTGGCATCTCTGAAGCAGTGGTACAGCCAGGCAGTGCCGGGGGTCCAGAGAAGGGCGAGTTGAGGGATGAGTTGTCTCCCTTGGGTGCTTAGACTGACTCAGAGATTCAGAGATAATGCCCAGACTCCCTGGGGAGGAAAAAGAGAAGCAGAGACCTGGGAATGAGGATGTGGGCCTCTTCTGACTGGCAGGAGCCAGAGGGTTTAGAAAGGAACTGGTGGTGCCAGGGGCAGTGCCTGTGTTTGATTTGTGTCACATGGTGGGTGGAATTGAAGTTTTTTTTTTTTTTTTTTTTGAGACCAGGTCTCACTATTTTTGCCCGTGGAACCGTAGGCTCACGTTGCCTGGGGTACCACGGACTCAAGCAATCCCCAGCCTCAGCTTCCCAGATAGCTGGGATTACAGGCGCACACCATCACGCCCAGCTATTTTTTGGGATTAGGTCTCACTATGTTGCTCCGAGCGGGACTTGAGCCGCGATCCCTAGCCCCAGCTGCTTCATAGGCTGAAGCTTACAGGCACGAGCCACCGTACCTGGCTGGAACTGAAGTTTTGGGCAAGACAATTGGATCTTCCTAAGTCAGGGCCTTAGTGTGGGCAGCAAGGAAGGCAGACAGGCAGGGGCAGTGGATACTGGGAAGGGGAGGCTGAGAGATGATGGGGCTTGGACAGGGGTGTGGGATGGAATGAGGAGTGGGGTTTGGGAGAGGAAGGGGCACTAAGAATGGGGCCAGTCTGGCAGTGAATTAGTGGGGTGGGGAGGGAGAAGGGGAAAGTCCCACACAGCTCTGAGTTTCCCTACTCAGTTTAGAGCGATGACGCTCTTGTCCGGGAGTCTTTTAGGATGGCTAGTCGGCAGGGCTGGGCTTGGGGAAGGGAGGGAGGGCTCCTTCTACCCTATCCTGGCCTGCCTGGGAAGGTCCTTCCTAACTCAGCTTCTCATTACCTCCCTGCCTGAGCAGAGGAGCCTCTGGGCACCTTCCAGACAGCCCCCCTCCCCCCCTGGCAACAGGACCAATGTGCTGGTGCTCCCCATGGGCCTTGGCACGATGTGGGATGACTCAGCGTTGACTGATTCCAACTGCAGAGAGCAGTGCTCTCTGGAAGCCCTGGGAGCACTAGGCCGGCCAGTCGCCGTGGTGAGGAAGGCTGGCGTGTGATGGGATGTCTCTGATGGCTTCCATCTCCTAAGGCCTAAAGACAAGGTCATCCAAGACCCTCATCCAAGACCCCACCCCATGGTTACTCCCCCTGACCCTGTCTCCAGGGTCAGGGTCAAGCTCTGCAGTCCTCCCAGTTACACTGAAAACCATGTTGGAAAGAAGCAACTTAAAGAGGAGACAAGAATCTGAGGCCACATCTTCGGCTTTGGGGTGCTATGTGGAGAGCATGCTGAGACTGGCAGAGCGGAGGGTGTTTTTTGGATATTAAAGTGTGTCCAGGACCTTGGGAAAAGTACCTTCTGCAATTCCAGGACAGATCATGGTATTCCAAGCTTCTTCTGGGACTCTGGGCTCTGTTTCAGGATTCTCAGGGGTGTTGAGAAATCTAGGGTGTATCTTGGCATTCTGGAACATATTCCAGAACTCTGGATCTGCTGGAGTCCCGGGCTGGCTCCCCATCACTCACCTCCTAGGACTCATCTTATCTGCTGTGATCTGCCTGTACACATGGTTACGGGGAGGCAGTTGCTATGGCAACTGTAACCATGGGGTGTATCAACTCCCAGAATTTACTTGGTGCCTCTGACATTTTAGCTGGTGGAGAAGCGCAGTTGACTCCTGAGGGGCTGATGAGCAGGGATTCCTGCCAGCCCTGCCTTGGTGCCTCCCTTCCCCCAACCTTAAATAACCTCCCAGCAGCCTCCTGGATCTAGCTGCCCAACGCTCCCTCGGGCAAATGAATATTCAAAAGAAGCCAAAAAGTGTATCCAAACTGTATAAACTTCTCCTGCCTTGCTCCACTTAAATGCATCTGCATCTTCTGTTTTGCCCCATCTGCCAGGAAAGTGAAGGGTAATTCTAGGAGTAGAGGATACTTGCTTTTCTAAGGTTTCTTTAACATCCTAGGTGGGGAAAGACCGAGAGGGGCAGCGCTCCTTGCTCTAGACTCACGGAGCCCCAAGATGCCAGAATCCACCTGCTGATCCTGTGGTCCAGGGAGGGGAAAGGACATCAGGGCCAGGCCAGAGTCCAGGGTTCCTGAGCCCCAGGTCCTCCTCACCCCTGGGGCTGGATGAGTAAGTTCTCCTGCCCAAGTCGCTGCTCTGTCCACAAATCATGGGCTATCATGTGGAAAAGCATTGTGACTCACATGGGCTCCACAGATGGGGAAGCTGAGGTTCAGAGACAGCCTTCTCACGGTTTGTTAGTGACAGAGCAGGGGCCTGGATTTCAGACTCCCAATTTCTGCCCAGAGCTTTTGCTATCACACTTTTTCTTTTCCTTTTTTTTTTTTTTTTTAAGACTAGGTCTTGCTATTTTTGCCCATGGAACCACAGGCCTGGGGTACCACAGACTCAAGCAATCCCCAGCCTCAGCTTCCCAAGTAGCTGGGATTACAGGTACACACCACCACGCCCAGCTATTTTTTTGGAACTAGGTCTCACTACATGCCCCTGGTGGGACTCCAACCGCGATCCCTGGGTCCGGCTGCAGCTTCCTAGGCTGCCGCTTACAGGCATGTGCCACCGTGCCCAGCAGCCTTTTCTCTTTAGTAAGAAAAGTAAGGTCCTCTCCAAGGAAGAGCCAGGGCTGTAATGACAACAGGTTTTTTCTCCTGAGAAGATGCATTTCCTCAGTAGGGGAGGGCAGGCCAGGGCCTGGAGAGGCTGTTATGTGTCTCCCAAGGGGGTGTGACCCTCTTGGAGAGGACCCCTTTTCTGGGAAAACAGCCCTGGAGGTCAGAGCTCCCTGGTGGGTGCCTGGCTGATCTTCAGCATGTTTATCTTTCCTGAGCTCCCAGTCTGGGACCAAGGTTATGCCCTCAGCACCTTGCTCTCCATTGATCTGCCTTCCAGACTGAGATTTCTTTACATCACAGTGATTCTGGGAGAAAAACTCAGCCAGGCCCTTCCTCGCCTTAACAGAAATCACAGCATCTGCAGGTCACACATCACACATCTCAAGTGCCCGCTGCACACACAGGCCCCAGCACATGCCCACCAAGGCCCTGTTCACACAGGCAGGGGGTGGGAGGACTCACAGCTCTTGTCCAGGTCCTGAGCATTTGCACTTGGCTGCAACTCCCTTCCCCGCGGGTAGCTGGGTGTCCATTGAGGCCTAGAGTCAGAGTCACACATGTCCCCACACAGAGGGAGCCATCAGGGCCATCAGGGGGACACGTTCGCCCCTTGCACAGGCTCGTACACTGTGAGCAACAATGGGGTCAGTGTAACGTGCATGCATGACTGCTGACACACACTGTGACTGTGGGGGTGTCAACTCTCGGAGCCCTTAAACACACACAGGGCTGTCTTTTCCTTCCCATTTTCAGGAGTACAGAGACTGAGGCAAACAGAGGTTACCTAACATGCCCACGTGTTCAGAGTCCTGTGTGGGAAAGAAGAATGAGACGGAAGAGATGGATAGTGCTCTGTGGGGTCAGCCCACAGACCAGGACCCACAGAGATGTCCAAGGTCCAATTTAATGAAGTTATGAAGACCCTTATATACCCTGGCAAAGAAATGATCACAATAAGGATCACAAAAATGATTTCCTAATAAGGAAGGAGAAACCCGATTCCGAAGTGTACATGACATATAGCAGGGGTACGGGTGATAACAGGAGAATCGCCTGTGGGGAAAACGCCTAGGAGTCAGAGCCCCATCCTACCCTGCTCCCAGCATCACAACCCTGAACTCCTCTTGTGGACATCATTTTTGAGGATAGATGCCTCCCCCAGGAAGTCCCCCTGGATTAACCTGATGGAAGTAGCAACTCCTTCTGCAGCATCTACGGTGTGACTTGGGATCACCCTGGGTCCTACTCCTGACTCTGCTGCTTCTCAGCTGTGTGACCCCAGGTGAGTTTCTTGACCTCTCTGAGCCTCAGTTTCCATTTCCCTAGAATGAGGATGATACCTGACATCTATCTCTAGAGTTAATGGGAGGGTTCGGCGAGTTAATACCGGGAAGAGGCTTAAACCTGCATCTAGTTCAGCGACTTCCTGAGTCCTTTGCTAGCCACACAGGTCAACTGCTGCCTGGCTATTTCCTGGCCTCCCTGGCAAGGCGGTGTGCTCCCACAGGACAGAGGAACCTCCACTTCTTTCTCTTTGTGTCAGGTTCTGGCTTGGTCCCTGACAGAATGGCTGACGAGGGGACCCCAACCTTTCCCAGTGGGATGGATTCTGTGAGGCGAGAAGCCCCGTCTCTGTCTTGGGGAGGGCGAGGCTGTCCGCTCCAAGTCAGGGATGTAAAGTAGGCCAGGCCTCCCCAGGGGGGTTGCCGTGGCAACAGGGAAGGCTCTGCTTGGAGGTAGCCTCGCAGGGTGGGTTGAGGCTCGGGCACTGCTGCGTGTTCAGCGCAGGGAGACCGGCTTCCAGGTCCTCAGGGACTCATCTGTAGAAGGAGGACTGAACTCCCAGCTCAGGACAAGGCTGTCCTATTTAAGGGGGGTCCTCAGTGAGGACAGCTGTTGAGAATGACGCCAGTTCTGGCTGTTTGGTAGCATTTCACCAGCACGAAGCCTCCCAGAAGAAGGGCTGTTGCTTTGCTCGTGGCTGTTCCCCAGCTCCTTCAACAGCACCTGCCACATGGCGGGCACTAATCTAGATTTGCTGGGTGAAGAATTCACCAGATAAGAAGGTGGGGACGTCTCAAGCTCCCAGCATCTTGAATCCTGCTGGTGCCCGTGATGTGGGCCCTGGAATTCTGTGCTAGGACAGTGCCCAACTGGTCACTGTCGGAGTTCTTCACTTGCCTGCACAATGGCAAGATCACTCAGGTTCAGGGGAACAGAAGGCTGAGATTTATTTAACAGACCAAGGAAAACAGTGTTTCTGAGGTTGCTAGTAGCCACTTTTCTTGCCCAGTTGTTGTCTAGTGTTTGAAAGTCCTAAGCAGAAGGTGTTCAAGATGGCGTCTTCCCATCACTCCAGACCTGTGTGGAATGTGCAAGCAGGTAGAGAGATAGAGCTTCAGATAATAGGAACACCTCCTATCCTTTAGCCCCCTCTGGCACACTAGAGGGTGGGTAACAAGACGACTCTCACCTGTCACGCAGCTTCCTTAACCTCTTCGGAATGTCCCAAGAGACATATGACCTATTAGGAATGACTGTTGCCCCCACAGGTAAATTCTCCTGTTATAGAGCATCCCGGCATCCTCCCGGCTGGCATGTCACTACGCTTTGCTGCTTCCTCATTACACCATTGTAACATTTCCTGGCTGGGGTAAATAAGGGGCTTCACGACTTCATTAAAGTGGGACCTGGACATGCTTCCCAGGATCCCCGTTTCTTGGGCTGGCCTCACAGATCGCTATCAGTCTCTTCTGTCTTATTTTCTTCTTCATTCCACACTTGACTCCTAACAACCTGGAGCAAATATCCTGAACCAAGGGGTGTGCTTCCAAGATGGCGCCTTCCTTTCGCTGAACACTTGGAGCGAGTGCCCAGAACAAAAGACCGCTGTGAGCCGGGCACGGTGGCTCGTGCTGGCAAGCTTCAGCCTACGAAGCGGCTGGGCCTAGGGATCACGGTTCGAGTCCTGCTCGAGGCAACACAGCGAGACCTAGTCCCAAAAAATAGCTGGGCGTGGTGGCACACGCCTGTAATCCCAGCTACCTGGGAAGCTGAGGGTGGGGATTGCTTGAGTCCGTGGTACCCTGGGCAAAGTGAGCCTGCGGTTCCACGGGCGAAAATAGCGAGACCCAGTCTCAAAAAAAAAAAAAAAAAAAAAAAGACGGCTCTGGCGTCTTCCACAGCATTGCCTCCAGATTCAGTTTCCAGCAGGCTCTGCTTTCCCCATCTCTGGGAGATCCAGAACTTCCGTTTCCGATAGCCTTCGCCTCTGGCTGAATCCTGGGGCGCCTGAACTCTTGGGGTGGCTGACCTCCAGGGCGGCCAAACCCCCAAATGGCACAACTCCCAGCTCCTTACATCCTTACCAGCGTCTCCGCCCCCCGCTGGTGCTTTCTTGACCGCGGGGCAGTTTCGCCCGGTGCTTCCTCCTCACCTGCCCTCCCGGGGCCCACCTGACCCAGTCTTTGGCTTCAGCTCTGCCGTGTCACCCTGTTGCACCGCAGGAGATGATCCCCCACTGTGGGCTTCCTTGAGTCCTTTGCAAACACCAGGCCCTCCATGGGCCCCTGAGTTCCACCTCCCATCTGAGTTGTGAACTTGGGGGGCTGGTACAGGGTTGGGTTCCATCTAGTTTTGGGAGAATTGTCCTAGGCTGGGATTCTCAGACTTGGCAGGCAACAGAAACTTGGGGTGACAGAAACTTGGGGAGAGAGGGGGATGGGCAAAGGGTCCCTCTGCCATCCGTGTCTCTCTGGCTCTTTGCTGAGCCAGACGCTCTGGGGTGACCCTTGCTTGGGGTTTAAGAAGCTCCCGGAGGGTGGTGGTGAATGGCCAGGTCTGGGGGCTTCTGCTTAGACCACAGCCTCCTGCAATTGAAGGGCTTTTAAGGGGTCCCCCCGGCTGACTTAAGGTCTGATGCTTCTTGTGCCTTTGGGGAAACTGAGGCCCAGGAGGGCATGTCCCTGCTTTACTGGGCCAGCTGCTCGCCTCCTGTGGCTCAGCTGTCCCATCTGCACTCACAGGTCCCTCCTGATGCCCAGCTTCTCCTGAAGGCCCAGTGCACCGGTTCTGCCTGGTCTGAGGGCTGGCAGGAGCAAGACCCTTACCCCAGCTGCCTGCGTTTGCAGCCTGGCCCTTCTTCCTCGCTTCTCGGGTGAGGACCCCACCTTCCGGAGCTCTAGGCTCTTCCTCTGGAGAACGAGGCACTTCGTAGGGAGTGGACACGCGCACACAGCAGGCAGGCCGTGGGCGAGAGGCCCGTGCAGCCAGGGAGGACTCCTGGTTGGACTCCTGCTGTTCGGGGCAGACGGCGGTGTGACCCCAGAAGGGACTCCCCTCTCTGAGCTTCAAGGATCTCGACTGAAATGGGGGAGGTGAGACCCAGCTTTGTGGCGGTGACTGTGAGGGCCGAGTGTGAGGCTGCCCATGAGGCGTCCATCGTGCCCAGCACGGGGCCGACGAGGGAGCAGCCTTTGCCTGAGCAGTCAGAGGAGCAGAGAGGCTCAGGGGTGTCTGTTAGTGGCTCCTGCTGAGTCGGAGGGCGCTGGGGAGTGACCACCTGGCAGCCGTGCGGTGCCTTCTCTGCTGAACAGCAATTTGGAGCTGTTATCTTAATGCGTCCTCGCGAAAGCCCTGCTCACTGTGGACCTGGGGATCAGGCTTCCTGCTTCAGAGGGGTGACGGGAGGCCTGGAGGGCACCTGGCCTGGCCAAGGCCATGCAGCAACATGACCAGAGGCAGGGGGAGGAGGCGACTGTGTTTCTAAGGAGGTGACCAGCCAGAGGCATGTCCCTGCTTTAGTCTGGCTGAGCTCCTGCATGCTGCTGCACTGAGGCCAGAGGTTTGAGTTCAAATCTGGCCTTCCTAACCATAGACCTTGAGGAAGTCAAGTAAGCTCCCCAAGCCTGTGTTCTTCATCTGTCAAATGGGGAGCCCCAGAGCCCTGTCAGGCTGTTGGGGTGGCGCAGCAGCTGTGCCCAGTACAGGAGCTTTGCTATCTTAGTGCCCTTGAATTTAGCCCCATCTGGCCTCAGTTCTTCCACCTGTCAAGTGGGCGTGCTGGCTCCCCAGCACTGACTCTGTGCAGGCCTTGTGCCAGGCCCCTGCAAGCCAGCCTTTTCCTTACTATTCACAGTGGCTGACGAGGCCTTTCCGCCCCCTTCTCCATACAAGACCCAAGAGGCAGAGAAGTGAGTTGTGTCTGGAGCTACTCGGCTCATGACCTGGAGGGACAAACGCCGACTCACATGTGAGACTCCAGAGTCATGGCCGCCCGTGCCGGCCTCCGGGCGGGGCGCGTCCTCAGACTGACACTCACTGGACCTCAGAGGCGGGGGCTGGGGCCTGCCTTGGGCCTGGGGGGGGGGGTCCAGCCTCGGGTTGATACTGCCCCAGTCCACCCCTGGCCCTAGGCGGGACCCCTCCATGTGTCCGGCCCTGCTGGCCGCTGCATGTTCCCGCAGGCCCCAGGCCACGGCAGGAGGGCTGTTAACAGGCGGTGAAGCTCAAGTGCAGGTCGTGACCCTGTTTTCATACGGGGGCCGCTCACGTCTCCCCCACGCTCAGATCTGCGCCGGGAGCTCCCATTCTGGAGGGAGGGTATTATGCAACCAGGAATGGGTTATGTAAGTGTGTGATGGGCCCCGGTGGGGTTGAGCTCGCCTCCTGATCCTATGCTCCCAACCACCTGCAGGAGCCTCTGGAGACAGGCCAGGACCCCCCCCCCCCCCCCCGCACTCAGCTGTGTCCTGGGGGCTGAGAGCGGAGCAGGCTGGGAGGGCGAGGCACTTGCTGGGAATGAGAGGGCACCGGCTGGGGTGTCTTGGGCCCCAGTTTGGCCCGGCTCGCCATTAGTCCTGTCCCTGCCCCTCTCTGCGTCTAGATGTCCTGTCTGGAAAGTGGAGGCGGCTGGCTGGGTGGTCTCTAGGGTGCCTGGGCCAGTGGTGCTGTTTGCCTTGCCTTGGCGAGGGGGGGTCCCCAATTTCTAGGTGCCCATGTCCTGGCTGCAGGAGCATCTCGTGCACCTGAGCACGTTCTTGCCTGCGTGTCTAACTGGGAGATGGGCACGACTGTTGGCACTCGTGGTGCCTGGGAGCCTGGATCTGGGGTTCTGGAGATCGCCAGAGAGCAGGGCCTGGACACCTGATCCCCCTTTTCCTCCTTTCCTCCTGAGTGAGTCCTGGCAGGGCTGGCCACACCGCGGTGCCATAGCAATGACAACAGGCCCAACGACCGTGCGAGCATCACCATGCTAGGCCCTTGGCGTCCGGTTCTCAACGCATCCCCATGAGGGCTGTGCTTCTTCACCTTTATCTGACAGAAGGGGCGAGGCTCAAGGAGGGCAAGGGGTCTGCCCAGGTCCTCCCAGCTGGTCAGCGGCCACGCCAGCTTGTGATTATGGGCTGGCCAGGCTTCGGAGCCCAGGACAGCCTGGGCTGCCTAGGGCTGGCCTGGGTCTTGGCAGAGAGCAGAGGATGGGGTGCAGCCAGAGGGTGCAGGCAAGCCTGTGCTGTGGTCCCTGCTTTGAGGAACGGCCACCCCCTCACTGAGCACCCCCGAATCTCTTGGGACTCCATCCCCCTTGTTCCCTGTGCCACCCACAGCGGCCAGGTGGCATCTGGGAAGTGGGCAGCGCAGCCTGCAGGCTGTGTGGGCAGTCGGCATGAGGGTCCCTGGGTACTCGGGCCATTAAATCCCCGTGCTGGCCGCCCTTCCAAGAGGGGGCTGAAGGGTTTTCTTTTTTTTTTTTTTGAGACTAGGTCTCACTTTGTTGCTCAGGGAACCGCAGGCTCATGTTGCCTGGGGTACCACAGACTCAAGCAATGCCCAGCCTCAGCCTCCCAGGTAGCTGGAATTACAGGCACACGCCACCACGCCCAGCTACTTTTTTTTTTTCTTTTTTGAGACTAGATCTTGCTATGTTGCCCGGGGCGGGTCTTGAACCCACGGACTTAAGTGATTCCTAGTCTCAGCCTCCCTTCTTAGGCTGGGATTAAAGATGCGTGCCTCCGCACCTGGCCTTCATCATGAGCACCACCACCAGCATCATCTTCATCACCCTCATTCATTGGGTCTCTACTGCTTTTCCAAATACCAGAAGTGGAGCTTCTGCAAATTTGGGGTGCCAGTCACGTGCCAGGAACTGGCCTAAGGCCATGTTTTCATCATTTCACTTAATTTTCGTCCCAGATAGAAACACAAAAATCACTTCTCTCCAATGGGGAGCTTCCCTTCCACGTGTAGGTGTGGCCCATGTTACAGATCGGTAAACTGAGACTCAGAGCGCAGGGAGACTCCTGATCAGTCCACAGCTGGTAGGCAGAGGAGTGCAATTCAGGTCAGCTCTGGCAGCCACATCAAGGGCCTGGTCTGGAGTTCGCTTCCCTGGGGGTTCTCCGGGTCTGCTTCCTGCTGCTAGCACCCTCTGTCCAAGGAGGCTTCTCCCCCGGACCCCCTGGGCCAGGTGAGAAACAGCAACGTTTTCCCTGAGCGTCGTACTCACAATCTAAGGAAACAAAATGGGACGTAAGCGAAGATGCTGGGAACCCGGATGCAGCTGGCGGGCTCAGAGGAAAGGGCCCTGGGTCCCCGCTGTCCCTCACCCTGGACACGCTCATCCAGCTTGCAGGACCTTGCACGTCTTCCTGCCTGAAGGCCTGGTCCAGAGGATCCTCTCCAGAGAGATGTGTCTGGCCGTTGCGGTGTCTGCAGCCCTCCTTGCTGCGGAAGCAGCTCTGCCCTCCTCAAGAGGGCGTAACAACTACTATGTCGCTTTTTCAAGGGCATGTCTGGTGCTGCTCCAAGGAAAGTGTGGACTCATTCATCTTTCAAATCCACTTGCACACCTACTGTGTGCCCTGCACTGGGTGGGGCATGAGGAACTAGAAGTAACTTCATTATCATCCTTAGCCTGGAGGAGTCCCCCCCCCCCCACTTTGTGTCTACAGATGCATTCTGGGAGGGCCCCAGGGCAGGGCCATCTTTTACCGACCCCGCCCTGCACAGCTGAGTGTTCAGAGGCCCCACGATCTCCACCAAACCCCGAGAGACTGGACCTCACTGTAACTCTGGTTTAATGCGTTGCCCTGGGCAACCTCAGCCCTGTTGGACCCCTTCCTCTGGGCCTTGAACCCCTTCCTCTGGCCCCCCCCCCCCAGCCCTGCTCTGTGCATCTGTTTACTCCAGGCTCTTCTACTGAGTCCACACCTCGGTCTCTACTCCGAGGCCGGGCACCGGCTCTGTGCCAGGCTCAGTGCTGGGCAGACATGCCATGTCCTGACCTAATGCTTCCCCACACATGCACGGAAGGAGCTGAAGATTTACTGCTTACGTTCCAGAGCCCCCTAAGCAGAGCGGGCAGCCCCCAGCGGGGCCCAAAACGAGAAAGCAGGGGAAGGGGACCCACTCGGCGTCTCCATGGGGGGATGGACCTCGAGGGTCCTGTGGGTTCCGTGGATCTCAATGTGGGGGTGAAGGCTTCTGCTGCATGGGTTGGGAACTTTGGGGGTTTCAGCTTCCTCCTGCAACCCAAGGAGGCAGCATCCAGGTTTGCGTATCACTTTTCCCAGATGTGGGGCCAAAGGAGGCGGGGTAGGAAGCGGGCATGGATGCTGCCACCGCCAAACACAGTGTGGAGTCAGCGTTTAGCACAGACCTGCCTCTCCCCGCTCCAGCTCCACCTGCCCCAACGCTTGGCAAATACGAATCGGTTCTCCAGATTAGTTTTTTATTATTTTGAAAATATTCTGTCTGAAATTAACAGCGTGTGATCTTGGGACACAACCCCCCACACCCCAGCATCGCACTGTTGAGGGCCATCAGAGCTGTTCCATCGATCAATCGTTGGCTCCATTTAGTTGGTGAGTAGCCATCAGTGGGGCAGCCATGGGAGAGCTTCTTGAACCGTCCACCAATGGAAAGACTTTTTTTTTTGAGACCAGGTCTCGCTATTTTTGCCCGTGGAACCGCAGGCTCTCGTTGCCCAGGGTACCACGAACTCAAGCAA
>PVHY01023900.1:0-20212 GCA_004024945.1 Uropsilus gracilis
CCCCCCCCCCCCCCCCGTCACCGGGCCCAGGGGTGCCAGGCTGGCTTAGCAAACAAAGGCCATGCCTGTCAAGTCGGCTAGAGCTCGAGGGCGTTTGGGGGCCAGCTGTGGGGTGGCATTCCTGGGAGCTCAGCAGAAACGCTGGAGAATGCATTCTTGGTGGGACGCCCGGGATGGGGGTGAGCCCCTTTAAGGAAATCAGGGGTCCTGAGGGCAAAGACAGTGACTGCTTTTTTGGTGCTGAATGAGTGGACGTGAGTCTTTGAGGCCTTCAAATGGGCTGGTGGTGAGCACACTGAGGCCAGAGAGGGCTCTGGAGAGGGTCTGTGGGGTGGGGAGTGGGGGTGGGGGGGAGGGGCCCTGGAGGTCTTCAGCTCTTCAACCAGCAGCACCTGTAAGCCTGGCCTAGCTGGGCCTGGCAGGTCGTGATTCACCAGCAGGGGGCGCTCTAGGTGGCCAGAGTCCAGCGCTGCCTGATCCAGGCCTGATTTCTTCCCTGTTGCCCCCACATTCGTCAGAGGCCCCTCACAGGGCCTGGTTGCTCAGGCTTGTCCTTGTGTAGCATCACAGTAGACGTCCCAGGTTCCTGTCCCTCTCCGGGGTGCTCACACTACTCAGTCACAGAGGCCTCATTGCAGACCCCGTGGACAGCTGGCCTGTGCCCAAGGCCCTCGTCCTGGCTGGACTTTCTGTGTCTGCCTGGAGAGCGTCTCTCTGAGCCAGAGGGTCCCACTCGGATGTCCTTCTTTTGAGGTGTCCTCAGCCCCTCAGCCCCTACACCTCACCCCCTACAGCAAAACCATGTTCTTCCTGCTCTGCGTCGGAGACACCGGGTTGACCAGTAGTCTGGTGTCCTGTAGTTGTCCCTGCTGGCGTGTGCCTGGCCTGGAGAGCCTGCTCAGGAGCTGGGCTGGGGAGCACGATGAGGGTGAGCTCTCTCTGAAAAGACGGTAGGTGGAAGAAGAAAAGGACAAAGCAGTTCAAGGACAAACCCTCTTCTTGAATGTTTTGTTGCTCAGATGACACTTAGAACATCCTGTCAGCACTGGAAGGCACAGCTGGCCAAGCCCTCGTTCTCCTGGCCTGCAGCCACCGCCTCTTCCTGATGTCGCTGGGTCTTGGTTTCCCATCACTGCATGCAGAGCTCAGGGCGGCCTCTCCCAGACCATGGGCACCTCCTGGCCTCTGACTGCTAGAGACTGGATCCTGGCGGGCTGCGAGAGCCTTCACAAGTACATTCATGGGCTGTCGAGGGGCGCTTCTTTGTGGAGAGTTGAATGAGTTTGGAGGGAATGGCCACTTCTAGCTGACCGGAGGCACCTCACACGGAGAGCCCACTTTCCTCCACTCAGCATTTGCCTGCCTTCCAGGTGACATCCATCCATACCGTAGGTGCCATGGTAACAGCTGGGGTCAGCTCTTCAGGGGTCCAGCATAAACTCTGAGTGGACTGAGCCAAACCCTCTTCCAGATCTTCCTCTTCTGGATCTTTGCTTGACTTGATGCAGTTCTAAAATACGAGCTCTGCTATAGAAAAGGGCCCGCGGGTCTGAGGAAAATACTAGAACTCTGCTCTGACACGTAAATGAGGAATGGAAATAAGAACTCAGACATGCTTGGGAGTCCTCCAGAACACTGTTTCTACCTGTGTGGTTGAAAGAATTACAGTGTTGGTGAGATTGTAGGTTCAGAGTTGTTTCCGTGGGTGGTGGGATATAATTTATGGCAAATGCTTCAGAGAATCTTTTTGGTACATGTAAATGTTGGATCACCCAACCTTCCAATGAGGAAATTTTCTCTAAAGATATAATCTTTGAAGTATTCCCAGAATTGGATAGAAAGCTAGTCTTTGGGGCATTGTTTTTAAGAGCAAAGTCCTTAAAATTATCACAGTGACCATCAGTAAGGTCCAATAACTGATGGACTCAATCATCTGGAGAGATCCAGATGATCACAAATGATAGCATGGAAAGTGCTCTAATGATAATTCTCTTTGCAACTGGGAAAAAAAGACAAGAAGAAAGTAGGAAATGTTCTTATTGATGACCACCATCTGAGGGGAAGAAATGAGTAATTAGCCATGGCTTTGTTGTGCAATGGAATATTATGAAGCAATGAACATGCATAGCCTCCATCTATCTGCACCAACCAGGACAAATTATTCCGAACATGTTGATTGAGAAAAGCAACTTCTAGGAAGATGATTTCAGTATAATTCTATTCATGTAATATTCAACATGTATACATTAAACCATAATATATTATTTATGGATATAAAACCATGTAATAAAACTGTAAAAACAGGCAAGAGAATAATACACACCAGACTTTAGAAGCTAGTTCTGTGGAAGGGACAAGATAGGGACAAGATAGGACTTTTTCCTGTGTCTGCAATGTTCACTTTACCTTTCCCTCCAACTCCTTCCTTCCCCCCCTCCTCCCTCCCTCCCTCCTCATCCTTCCTTCCTTTCTTGGATCTGAAACAAATAAAATAAGGCAAACTTATCTGAAATCTGGATGGTACATGTATGGATATCTGGTATATTATTTTCTGTATGTTTGGAAAATTTTGAAGAAAGCCAAACATATCATGTTTCCCTTTGAGTAAGCATATGTTAGTGTAGATGCTGGTACCAGTGTAAAAAAATTGTTTTCCTGGTGAGATGTTGGAGCTGTTAGCTAAGTGGAGCTTCAGGAGGAGATGGAAAGTCAGGTTGGGGGAGGCTGGAGAAAGAGCTTTTTGCATTTCATTTAGTTCTTTTCTGCACTGTTTGAGTACCTCCTTCACCACCTGCGCATCCTCCCATCATCGTCTCTGCATCTCAGAGGCGTTACCTGGGCGTTGGGATTAGAAGTCACTTTTGTTCTTTCTTTACATTTCTCTACTCTAAAACCGAACCCATGGTCTTTTAACGTGACAGCCATCGTGATTGCTTTTCTAATAGAAACTCAGATGCTTCTCTAACCACTTGGCGCTTGAGAGTGAGCAGGGCTGGGCTCGCCCTGGGAGGATTTTGTTAGTTTGTGGAGTGCTTGTTCTGGGGGTGGCTGGCGCCCCACCAGCACCTGTTTGATTTGTGCTTTGAAGGGCCTGGGACCGCCCTCCCCCCTCAGGTGGTGGGTTCTGTCCCTCACCAGGCGAGGACCCTGAGGCTGGTTGCAGCTGCTGTGAGCTTCATGGGGGTAAGAGCAGCCCAGGTGAAGACCTTTGCCTGATGGGAACAAAGCTTGCACCGAGAAACGGGCTCTGGGAATGGGACGCAGAATCCGCCGGCTCATCCTCAGGCCTCTGTACTCCCTGGAGGAGCTGTCTGTCTGTCTGTCTGTCTCTCTGTCTGTCTGTCTGTCTCTGTCTGTTTGTCCCTCTGTCTGTCTGTCTGTCTGTCTGTCTCTTTGTCTGTCTGTTCCTCTGTCTCTCTGTCTGTTTCTTTGTCTCTGTCTGTCTCTGTCTCTCTGTTTCTTTGTCTCTCTGTCTGTCTGTCTCTCTGTTTCTTTGTCTCTCTGTCTGTCTGTCTGTCTCTGTTTCTTTGTCTCTCTGTCTCTGTCTGTCTGTTTCTTTGTCTCTCTGTCTGTCTCTCTGTCTCTCTGTTTCTTTGTCTCTCTGTCTGTCTCTCTGTCTGTCTCTCTGTTTCTTTGTCTCTCTGTCCGTCTCTCTGTTCTTTGTCTCTCTGTCTGTCTGTCTGTCTCTCTGTCTGTCTCTCTGTCTGTCTGTCTCTCTGTTTCTCTGTCTCTCTGTCTGTCTGTCTCTCTGTCTGTCTGTTTGTCTGTCTGTCTCTCTGCCTCTCTGTCTGTCTGTGCAGGCTCCTGGCTCCCACCTGCCTGGGTCTGCCCCATAGCCGGTTGTGTGTCCACATATCCCTGGTCCAGGGAAGTGGGGCATGTGGAAAGGCAGTGAGTAGGGAGCTACAGCTGTTGTCACTTATGCTCCAGAGAACAATTCCAGGAATTATTGGTTCCTAATCCTGCAAATAAGGTGGCTGCAGTGCGGTGTGAGGTGCCAGGCGGGCAGGAGCCAGGCTTTGCTCTGATTTCATCCAGATGCTTCGCGAGTAGAGTCTGATCGTGCGGGACCTGCGGCCCTGGCCCTCCCGCCAGCCGCGCTTGGGTGACCTCCTGCACCTCCCCTGCCCAGAGACTAAGCGAGCTCAATAAAATCTTTCCAGCGACTCCTCAGGAGCCTGTGTCAACAGATAATCAAAAAGAAGTTAGGCCGAGTCCCACGCCGATTGCTGAATGACTTCAAGAGAAAGCACCAAGGATGGGATCCTTCACCGCAACCATCTTTCATTTTAATAATAGCCTTTATGGACTACAGTGAAAGGCATCAAAGTCCATTAAATATAATGGGCTGATCCTTCCAGGGATATGGAGCAAATGAGTCTCTCTTTGGGGGTCGCTTAGCACTTTCAGGCTTTTAATTTGCTGCTGAAGCATTCGGGGCGAGCGGGCAAGCTTGCCTAGTGTTTGGTTCAGGAGTTTGGGGTCCTCATGTGAGCCGGTGGCTCCTGGAGGGCCGGGGTCCCCAGGCAGACTGCATGGGTGCCGGGGAGGAGGAGGTTCGCCAGGCACAGAGGTTGAGGCCACGACTGGGACAGTAGATCTCACGGCCCAGCAGGAGGAGGGGAGAGTGAAAGCGGAACAGCAGCTGCCATCGGGGGTCCCCAGGCAGGGCAGAGGGGCAGAGGTGAGGTGGCCCCCGGTTCAGACCCACGGGGAACCCTGAGGTGTAAGGAGGACCCAGCAGAAGGGACAGGTGTTCTGGCTCCACCAGGCAGGGTTTCAGGGGCTCAGGCTGCTCAGAGATGGGGCCTGAGGAAGCAAGGGTAACCCCAAGGAGGAGGGCGCTGCTCTCCCACGGGCGCCAGTACCAGCTGTGGGGAGGTGGCTGTGGGGGCCTGTGATGTGCAGGGGCGCATCTCAAGGACTGCAGACCCAGCTGGTACTGGTGCCCATGGGAGAGCAGCGCCCTCCTCCTTGGGGTTACCCTTGCTTCCTCAGGCCCCATCTCTGAGCAGCCTGAGCCTCTGAAACCCTGCCTGGTGGAACCTGCCCCTTCTGCTGGGTCCTCCTTACACTTCAGGGCTCCCCGTGGGCCTGAACCGGGGGCCACCTCACCTCTGCTTCTTGCTTGGAGTTAAAGGAAAACTCTCCCTAAGCCCTGTCCATCTCACCCACCCCGGAGACCCTTCTGCACACTTCCCACAGGTCTCGGGGGTCCTCTAGAAGCCCCACCCCAGATGCCCTTCTCGGGGGGTCCTCTAGAAGCCCCAGTTCCTTCGTGCCTCCCTGATGTCTCCCTGGCCATGGAGGCCCCGGGAGATGCTGCCCGTGCCCACCTCCGGTCAGTGGTGCAGCCCCTGCTCCCAGGGACACGTCCTCCCATCCCGAATCTCCGGCTTTCTCGCTGCCTGGACCAAAGCCGGGAGAGTCCCAGGGGTCTGCTCTCGCTCGGCAGAGCCAGGAGCTCCAGGGGAGGACAGGGCGGGGTGAGTGGGTGTCCTGGTAGGACAGGACAATCGAATGGGGTCAGCACGATAAAGGGGGCTGTCTAGAAGGCAGAGGGATGGAGATGCACAGTGGGCTGGGGGCTTGGGGGGACTGGGAGCCCTCACCTCGATGGTCTGGAGGGCAGAGAGTGTATTCCCACGCTGGGAGACAGCTGGGCCCTCAGAGAAGCTGGGGTCACTGCCCACTGGCAGGCTCTGTTGTCCACGTCTGCCTGGAGCTGGTGGGCAAAGGGCGGCCATGTGGGTCAGCTCCCAGGCACAGAGCAGAAGAGCAGAGCAGCAAATGGGGAGCAGTGGCATGGGGGGGGGTGGATTCCAAACAGTTCCCTAGGACATGGGCCACGTTGCTCCAGCCAGACCCCGTCCTGGTCTGCGTGGCTCCTGCTAGTCTACTCTGAGACTCCAGGCTGGACGTCAGGAGCTATTGAGAGATCGCTGCTTCCCTCACCCACATCCAACCGGCAGCTGCTACAAGCGGCCACTGTCTCATCCATGTTGCCTTTCCTCCTCCTGGCAGCTTTACGAGGTGTGAGTGCAAGCGGTGACTTGCCCAGGGTCACCCCGCCAGCCAGCAACAGAGCTGGCGCTGGACCCCAGGCTCAGATGCTAGCCACTGAACCACTGGCCTCCGGTGCAAGCCTGGGGGAAGACGCCTGGGACCTGCACCCCAGCCACACCACTGTCCTTGCTGCCCCTCTGCTCATCTCAGCTCTCCCTCCACCCCACAAGCCCCGCATCCTCCAAAGGGTTCTTTGCCTCCTCTTCATGGGTAAGAATAGCAGGAGGGAAGACAAGCGCTCAAAGCTTTCAACGCCAAAAGGACAGTGAAATGGAAAGTAAAAATCAGTTGTATAATAAAGAAGACAGTGTCAAGAGGTTCTCACATACCCCTAGTGGGTTCTCGAGGCAAATATCAAGTCTAAAACACTTCCTAAACCACCCTCCCTGTTGGGCCGGTACTTTCAGCGGCTGTTCTGCGGCTTCTTCGTCGGCCACTGAGGGGGCCTGGCCGGGAAAGAGGTTTGGAAAGATTGGGGTGGAGGCTGAGGCAGCAGCGTGGGGATACCTGGTTCTGATCCAACCAGGAGGCCCACAGCCAATCAGCTTTGGACATGAGCAGCGACGGTAACACAACGTCGGGGGAAGGGACCGGACAAGGTATCTTCTGCACCTGTTGGTCAGAACCTGGTACCCTGAGCTACGGACTTGAAGTGTGCAGAACGCTAAGACCATGACACCAGGTTTTGCGATAAGATCCTTATTGCAAATTGATGATCAAGGAGGCAGGGGATACGTTCGAATGGGCTACTCTGGTTATGAAGGCGAAGGAGGTTATGCAGATTTTGAGGACAAGAGAGAATGAGTGAACAAACGAGAGAACAAGAGTCAAATTTTACCGGCCAAGAAGGAATGACTGAGGGCAAAGACGTGGACTTGTTACATATGTGAAAAGGCGGTTTTCCGGGTAACGAGTTTTGAATTTCTGTTGGTGCCTCAGTTTCCCTCCCTCTCTTCTGCTTTTGTCCTCGCTGGCCTGGGCCTCAGTTCAAGGTGAGTCATGTCTGCTTGGTCAGTCCAGGCCATTTGCCTATAAGATCCAGGCTCCGGTGTGTTTGTGAAATTGTATCTGACTCACCTCAAAGAGGGAGTCAGATACAATTTTTCTTTTGTGCTGTAGGATCTGAGAACCCTTTGGTGACTTGGTCTCAGTTGCACACTTGCCAAGGACCCACTGGGGACCCTCTTCCAATACCAGGAATGATTCGGAAGGGAGGAGGAGAGAGGAGGGCAGGAATCTGAAAGACCCAGCAATTAGCCATGGGAAGCCAACATCCAGCTTGGAACTGTTGTGCAGTGTCTGTGCTGTGCTTCTGAACACGGTGGCTCAGAATCCAGACATTAAATACAGAAATTCAGGGGCAGTCATGCATCTGAGTATGACACTGGGCGGTACTACGGCATGGGTTGACCAGCTGGCTGCCTCACCCGCTGGCACACAAGTCTCAAGGAACAAGAGAAGCTTCCACATCTGTGGTCTGGAGATCCCCTGCTGAGTGTGGGTGTGTGTTCTGTGCTGTGATTGCCAGGGTTTGAGAGAGCATACTTGAGAGGGGGCAGTTCAGGTTCTGGTCTTTCCTTGGGAAGTTCTACCCCGCACAAAGCTGCCCATTTCTTCCGCAAATGGTTCTAAGCATTGCAGAGCCTGTCTTCATCCTGAGTCCAGCTTGGACCGACAATAGCACTTAACCTTGGTCAGCCCAGCGGAACGATAGTGGGATGCTCCAGTCTTCCTTCTGCTGTTTCGTCAGCAGCAGATTCAGCCCTTAAGTCTCTTCTCAGTATGGCTCACTCCTCAGAGTCAGGACAAAGCCCTAAAGATGAGGTTTCCAGGTGTTTGTCTTTTTCTGTGGGCTCACCCAGGCTTGGCTCTGAGAATCCCAAATGTTGTTAGGGTGATAGAAATGCTCAGGGGTGTTCCACTGGAAGGAACAGGGGGCTTGAGCTCATGGATGGAGGCCAACCAGGTTCTGGGCATGAATGGAAGCCTTCCCCTAAGGGAGTACCACGATCCCCTGGTGAGGATGTTCTGATCTTGACCATGGACTTGGCTTGCAGAATCCTTGCAGGTGCTCCCTCCCTTCAGGCAGCCAGGTTGGGTTTCCCAGAACTCGGTCCAATGCCTGCCTCAATCCCACAAATCCATGGACCCCTGTGGCCTTTACTGAGCACCTATTCGCTGTCCAGAAGATGCTTCAGACCAACCGGGAGGTGGGGAAGTGAGGGTCCTACTTATAGGGTGCCGGCAGGACAGCTTGTCTTGAGTTAGAAATGAGGGGACGCTTAGACTCAAACACAGCAGTCAATTTCTGGAGCAGCTCCCAAGAGCCTCCCATCTCCTCTGGAATCACTGGATGCTCTTGGCGTCTAGAAGGTACACCCTGGAGCCCATTCTCACCCTCAGATGGTGTCCTACTCATCTTGATGTCCCAGCACCTGGCACGTGCTGCACACCTAGCCAGCAGGGTGGAAGGAGCAAGTGAGAGCCATCAAGAGCCACGTGGGAGCCCCCCAGAAAGCAAGGAGCAGAGGGAGACTGTTGTGAGAACACAGTAGGTCTCGGTGTCTACTTTCCGGGAAACCAAACGCACAAACTCCAGCACAGCCAGCATCTCATTTTCGTCGTGGCATGCGCCCTCCTTCCAAACAGAAGGGCTTGCATTCCCAAGTTGTCATCTTCCTTCTCCAAGGCTGGGGGAAGACAGAATGGGGGATCAGGCTTTGCCTGGCAGGGGATGTGGGGGCAGGCTGGAAGCCGCCCTCCCTCAGCTGCTTGTGCGGGGAAGGCCGTGGCCTCTGCATGCTTTGTCTGCTCTGGACTCCAACCATGGACTCTAGATTCAGGGCTGCTCCATCCAAGGTCCCCCCGGCTGACCAAGCACCAGCATTATGCTGATGGTATAATGCTGAGGGTCTTTCTCTGCAGAGATGGCCTTCTCCTCAGGGCACAGAGGAGGCTGTGCTTTCTCAGGGTGCCTGGATCGGAGATAATGCAGAAGGCCCATGTCCTGAAATCTGCATGGGCTTATCACTCAGTTGACAATACAAGGAGTTGATGAGTGACACCCCCGTCCCTTCCCGCCCAGATTGTCACTGTTTAAAATAACCACAGCTCCCTTGAGCTGCTTGGCGGTGATGCTGAGCTCTACGGTCACCTACTCGCGGTGCCCAGAGGTGGCCCAGCTGTGCAGGCTGCGTGCCCATGTGTGCATGACCTTGGACCCTATCACATGCCTTTTCTCTCTTCCTTTGAGAGTCCGAACAGTCCCTGTGGATGACTCTCGGCCCTGCCGAGGGGCTGTGCCACGGAAGCCCCTCCACCGTGGGTGGGATGGCTCCTGGAAGGGACAGGCTTGGGGCAGGATGGGCTCACACGCTCTGGCCACGGCAGCCATCTGTGCATGCGGCATATGTGGGGTTTAACTGGCAGCTTGCTGGATGAAAGGATGAAGTTCAAGGACGAAATATGTACTCGACAGTCACCTCTGCTGACTCTTTTCAGCTCCGAGCATGGTCTGTGCTGTGGCGTGTTGCCTCCTGGTCTCCTGTGAACATGCTGTCATAAGCCATTTCTCCCACTTTGCACTCTAGAAATCTTGACGGAGACCTTGGTGACACAGCGACTGCTGTCATGAGTGACCAGGTAATCGTCTGTCGGGCAGAGGTACCATCTTTAGGCAAAGCTTCCTGGATTGGACAGGATTTAGGAGTTTTTCGGTTTCTAGCAGTAAAGAATTCTAAAATCGACAACCTCGTCCTTCTAACTTTTGACTTCAGTAGGACTTTTCATTCTGAAAGGCTTGCATTTCCTGGTGGCGGAATTAAACTCTGCTGCCTGTTGCCAAACTCCCTTTCCACTGATCTTAACCTCTGGCATTTTAACGGACCTTGACACCTGTCCTCTCTACCGCATCTACCAACATCAAGCGTCCTATCATGAGAGGGCGGTGTGGATTGTGCCGCTCTGTAAATAACCTACAAATTGTTGACTTGTGTACTTCAGACAGGTGGATTTTATGGTGTGCAGATTCCACCTCACTAAAGCTTTAGTTAAAAAATGCTACAGTGTGGAAGTCCCGGCTGCAAGACCAGCGCCTGTGCGGGTGGGAATATCTGAGCGTTGGTTGAGTCTCTCCTCCTCACAGAGCCGGACACAGGTACAGCCATGGCTCCATTCAGCGCTTCTGCTGAGGAACTTGGAGCATTTACAGTGTGGTGGGAGGATCCAGGCGAACGAAACAGGCAATGATCCTTGTCCTTGGAGGGCTTACATGTTCCTGGAATAACCAGTATTCTCCACATGGCCATTCTTCCCAGCTTGAAAGGAGTTCCAGAGGTCCCTACTGCTCCTTCCAGCTTCCATGGATGCATACAACCCTGCTTTCCTGGGACTTCTGGCTGCCTAGTGAAATTAAAAGTCGCATTCAGGGAATGGCAACCGTACCTGGCCATTGCCTCAACTCTGGAGGCTGGCAATCAGGGCATGAGGATCGCTTCTGGCCCAGGTAATCAGGGAGTGGGAACCCCAGGACTGGTGAGAAGCAGGGCTGCGCTGACTCAGCAGATTCATATCCCAGGGCTGAGTACCCCTAATGGGGAACTAAGGGTTTATATCCCTTCACATGCTCTGATGCTCCAGGTAGGCTGTCATGAGAGGTAACCCACGGCCTGACATGGCAAAGACAGAATGAGGAAGGGTCAAGGAGAAACTGGGCTGCAGAAAAGTAAACTGAGTCAGTAGTCATGGGTTGTGTATCTAGACCCCTGGGCTTTTTTTTTTTTACGTAGCTGTGCTTCAGCAGACTTTCCCATGCTCTCACCTGGTCATCACACTTCAAACTAACCCCACGTTCGGTGCTTAAAACAATCAAACTGCTGCTTTGTTTTAACTCGTGGTCATGTGACACAGGACTATATAGGGTCAGGGTTCAGCTACGGGATTGGTCTTCTTGTGAGGTGTTGGGTGGGGCCAAGGGTGTCACTCAGCTGGTTTGGTGGGTCCAGCCCCACGTTGGCGTGGAGAGGTGATACTTTGAAATCAGACAGAGCTGTTTCAGGTGCAGGAGCTTGGTAACAGTGACCTTGACCTGGTCCTGACCCTTCCTGTGCCTCAGTGGAAACAGCGGATGCCTCTGAGGAGAAGAATTTAATACCTTTGTGTCTGCCCCTGAGATGTGGTGATAAACTGGAAGGGGCATCTCCTTGAAGGAGGCAGGCGAGGCTTAGTGCGGAAGCTACATGGGGTCAGGAGTGGGCCGTCGATGATGCATCAGTCCAGGTCTCTTGCCAACCCTTCCCTGAAGAGTAGCAGACACCCAGGAAAGCGTTCAGGCCGTAATGACAATGCTCACAGGCATCACAGGTGTCACCTAGATGCAGATTCTATTTGGAGTTCTGCACGTGCTTGACACTATACGGTTGGTGAAAATTGTTAGCATTGTTCTACAAAAGGAGAAACTGAGGCACAGAGCAGTTAAAGAACCTACAACCAGGCCTATAAGACTGGTTCCTGATTTTTCATCCCAATTCCCACCCCTGCTCCACTGATCAAGCTCTTTCCCATTATGAGGTCTGTACACTCACCTTCCCTCCCACCTTTGCTCCTGGCAGCTCTCTGTGTTCCCTTTGGCTCTCAGACCCCTACTCCTCCTCCTGGCCCAGGAGTTGGGCACCAACCCGCCTGAATGTCATGTGAACTCCATCCGGGCTATGGTTCTGGTCCTGGTACCATCTGCCTCTGCTTCTGGGGCTGGGTCTGGGTGGTGGGAGCCCTGTAGAAGGAAGAGGGGGAGAGTTTGCCACATTCTCTAAAAGCAAGCTAACTTTATACTTAAAACAACTTGAAAAGAAGAACAAATAACTATTAGTAGAAGGAAGGGAAAAATAAAAATGAAAGCAGAAATAAGTGAAATAGAAACCAAAAGTAAAAATGCATCGATAAGCGATCAAAGTAACCAAGAGTTGGTTCTTCGGAAAAAAGGTAAATACAATTGACAAACCTTTAGGTAGAGTCACAAAGAGGGGGCACTTTAGTAAATAGACTTAGAAATCATAGAAGCACAAATGACCATAAGAGAACAACTATATGTCAAAAAATGTATTAACCTTGAAGAAGCAGATATATTGTCAGAACAATGTATTTACTGGGATCAAACCAGAACGAAAAAGAACATTTAAATAAATCACAATTATGGCACTTGAAATAGTAACAAAACATCTCTCAAAAAATAAAAATATATCCAGGAACAAACCTTCAAAGAAGAAATTATGCCTATTTATTTCCAACTCTTTTAACAAATTGGATGAGAGGGATTAATTTCTAATGCATTCTATGTGGCCAACGTTGCCCTAATATCAAAATCAAACAAGGACATCATAGAGAAAGAAAATGACGGGCAGATTTCACAGTTGAACACAGATGCAAAAATTCTCAACAAGATACCAGACGATGAAATTCAACAATAATTTGAAAAGATTTTACCACAATCAAGTGGGATTTATTCCAGGGAAACAAAGTTGGTTTAACAAACACAACTTAATTAATATAATACACGACATCAACAAAATCATACGATCATATCTACAGGTACTGAAAATACCTTTATATACGGCACACATTTATGATAAAAACTCTTAACAAAATGGGTACTGAAGGAACATACCTCAACATAATCAAGTCCTTATATGACAAATCCACTGCTAGTGTCATAATCAATGATGAAAAACTGAAAACTTTTCTCATTAGATCAAGAACAAGGCAAAAAATTCACTGTCACTATTTTAATTTAGTGTCAAAGGTCTTACCCAGAACATTTAAATAACAACAAGAAATAAGAATTCTGGTTGGAAAAGAAGTGAAACTATCATTATATATTGATGACATTATATATATATATATAGATAACCCCAAAACTTGGCCAAAAAATAGAAACAATAAATGAGTATAACAAAGTGGCAGGAAAAAAATTAAGACACACCAGGACTTTGGTGGGACCAGGCCCCTGCTCCCAGGTTAAGGGATGGGAAATGGGGTGCAGACACCCCGTGGGGGCCTTCTGGTCCATAAGGGAGGTGGAGGAAGCCCTGCTGAGGTGTGTTGGGGGGGGTGACACTAACCCCCTATGGTTTACTCCCACTCAGTCCTCATCAAGAACAAGAAAACCATAAATGATTTAACAGAAGAAACAGATGAGATGAGGGATATGATTAAACGCCTTGGACACACACTTCCCCTGGGTAGGACCCAAAATGTGCTCAGAGAGAACCACTGAACACAGGACTGTGAGACCAATTATAGAGACAACCTGTCAGGATTACTCCAACACCATCCCTGTTACCAGGGCCTAGGAGCCAGAGCTCTGGTCCAGAGAAACCTCCAGCAAAAGCAAGGTGCATGCCTCTGGACAGTAGGAGGATGGCCACAGAAATATGGCAGCTACCCAACAGCGAAGTGGCAATCGATGACCAGGGAGACCAAGCAGATCAGCCATTCATTGACATCTGTTCCTTCAAGGAACTTCTCAACTGACAAAGAGGAGGAACCAGGCTCTCTAAGCCAGCGGCCAGAACTACAAGGTGGAAAAAAAATTTAAAAATACCAAAAGGGATGGAGAACAGAATGGAGGAAACATCCTGCAAGGAGCAATGGGCACTGATGGACTCCAAGTGAGCTTGGACTGGCTGCCCAACACAAGCTAAAACTGAAATCTGAGCAGCATGGTCTACTGCACCCCAGGAACACAGATCCTCCCCCAAGAAAAAGACATTGCTCCAGAAAAAGAAGAGACAAAAGGGCTAAACGTGAACCAGCGAACAGTAATGAGAAAGGAGACAGTGACCAGAGTGGGGGGTTTAGGAGCAAGAGCGGCAGCTCCAAGGGAACCAACAACCACACAAAGACAACTGATATTGTACAATACTAAAGTAACTAGATATTAAAAATAATAAGACACGATTGGTTGCAGTCCTTCAAGTAATTAGCGAAAAGAAAAAGAAGAAAACAATTCCATTTGCAATTACATAAAGAAGAATAAAATACCAAAAGGTGGTAAGAGATATATACAATGAAAACCTTAAGTACTGCTAAAAGATAACAAGATGCAAAGAAATTCTCCATTCATGGATGGGGTTGTTAATACACTATTAATACACTATTCTACCAAAAGTCGTCTACAGATCTAGAACAATTTCTAACAAAATTCCTATGAGATTTTCAAGGAACTAGAACTAAGATTACTAAAATATATACGTAACCTATAGCAGTGGGGGGAGGGTGATATCAGGGGAGGGATGAGCACAAGAAATCAAGATGCTGGTTCACAGATGACAGAGAGGTGGGAGAATTTCAGGGTATACAATGATGTAAAAAATACATATATAATCAATAAAAACAAAACAGAATTCATGTGTAACCACTAAAGACCTCTAATAGCTAAAACAATTTTGAGAAAAGAGTAGAAAATGAAGGCATCCCATTACTTAAATTTAAACTACATTATAAGGCAATAGTTATGAAAACAGTATTTCAGTAGAATTGGAATAGAAACAGACATTCAGACTAATGGAACAGGGTTGAGAGCCCAGACATAAATTCATACATGTATATGAAACCGGATATATGACAAAGGTGCCACGATCCAACAGTAGATAAAAGAACATTTCTTCAACAATGGGAAAACTAGACAGTCACATGTAATAATGTAACCATACCACCCTTTAGTGCCAATAAATAAATACATAAATAGATAAATATATACATAAACAAACAAACTCAAAATGGATGAAAGAACTGAAACCATAAAATATATAGAAGAACACATAGGTGATAAATTCCATGATCCCAAAGAAAAAAATAATTGGAACTACATGGAATTAAATCACTTTTGTGCACTGAAAGAAAATACAAGTAATATATAGAGAGAACTTCCTGAATGGGAGAAGATATTTGCACATCACACTTCAGTCCCCTGTTCAGAAACTAATATCCAAGACATATAAAGAACTCATGCAATTTAACAACAAAGCTATCAACCCAATTAAAAAATGGGCAGAATAGACACTCTTTTCCAAAAAGGATATCCAGATGGCTGGTAGACATATAAAAATTATCATGTTTTACTAGGGTGTAACTTTGCATGGGCTGGCATGGGACAATAAAGATTTCTGAGAATGCATGTGGGTTGGAACAATGAGGGACTGTGGCATGGCTCATTCAAGAGGGGCAGGTTTGTGTAGCATAGCCCTATACCAGGGAAGTCTTGGATTTATTAAGAATCAGATGAAGGAGGAAGCTCAGAGAAGGTGGGCTGACCAGTGAGGGAGTGTGCATACATGGGGATGTGCACTGATGGTACTTGGGGAACCATCAGTGTCTGGCACAAGTTAGGGGTGTGTGAGCAGGGGCTATTGTCTGGGTGCTTCAGTGTTTTGGTTGGTCAAAGCATATCCTCTCTATTCTTGCTTGGCCATCTGCTAATCTTTATAGGAAAGGGGTGCTAGCTGGCCTTACTAATGTGGCCATAATGTCTGTCCTTTGTTTCCAAGGGATGCTGGTGTCTGCTCTTACCAGCTTACAAGCACTTTTTTTTGAGACTAGGTCTTGCTCTGCTGTCCGGGGTAGTCCCAATCCTGCAGACTCAAGTGATCCCCAGCTTCAGCCTCCCAGTAGTTGGGATTACAGGTGCCTTCCACTGTGCCTGGCTACTTTCTCGAAACCAGGTCTCACTATGTTGCCTGGGGTAGTCTCGAACCCGTGAACTCAAGCGATCCCAGGCCTCTTGCCTCCCAGTACTTGGACTACAGGTGCACCACCATGCCTGGCTACATTATCAGCACTTGTGCTAAGAGGCTCCTTGTCTATATGTTTATGTCACCAGCAGGAAATTACAGGGCACTTGAGACAAGTGCCCTGAGAATACACAGGGCCAGGGACCCCACACTAGGGAGATTTAATGCAAAGCCACAACAGGGTATTGGCTCACAGCTAGGAGAACGGCTTACATCAAAGACTGCAACAACAAGTGCTGGCGAGGCTGCCGAGGAGAGGACAGAAGCTCTCAAGCGCTGCTGGTGGGAACGTAAATCGGTGCAGTCATTTTGTAAAGTGGTGTGAGCCGTCCTCCAAGAAGTGCAACTCGAACTACCTTGAGATCTGGAAACCCACTTCTGGGCGTCCATCAGAAGACCATGAAGCCATCCTCTCACAGAGTTCACGTGCCATGATGTTACGGGAGCCTTACTGACCATGTGCAGATGTGTAAGTGGCCTCAGGCTCCTTGCAGATGACTGAATGGAGAGGTGACCTTTCCACACCTGAGTGTGTCAAGCTGAGTTCTATTCAGTTTTCAGAAAAGATGAGAATTTCTCATTTACAGCAAAATGGAAGGAGTGGGAGAGGATTCTACCAAACAAAATCAGTCCATCTGGTAAAGTCTGGGATAATTTAACCTACATGTGCAACATCAGGAAACCAAGTGGATGAATGGGCCAAACAAATAGAACTCAGCTAGCGAACATTGATACCCTAAGTGGAGTCACCAGAGGTGAAGAGGGGAGGGGCTGGAATCAGGCTGACGGGGGTAAAATGGATGGTGAAGGGTGTTTCGTCTTTTTCTTTAAAGAATAAAAACAATCATACAAACATACTCACCCTCCCCACCCAAGAGATCACCTTCTGAGGTCCTGGGGGCGTAGACCTTCGACAGAGCAAGTCGAGCGCACACAGTTCCACCCACAGCAGGTGCGAGGAGGTGTCCAGAGAAGGCTGTGTCTTCACCCTCTTGTGATGTGAATTCTACTCTCCAGCCCCTGAATGGAACAATTGCTCTGATTCCAGAACTTTCCATGCTTCCATGACCTTTGCTTATAAATCCAGACATACCATACACACGGGGGAAAGATTAAGCAAGAAGATAAATCGGAAGAAAAGGCGGGGGAGAGAATCCTTTAAAACCCAAAGGTCCATGTTTTTATTCCCGTGTAGCTTCTTGGTGGATCTTTTCCTTCATGGGGCCCGAGAGGAAGGCTTGCTGGCCTCCATAGCAGTGGACAGGGTATCCGCCCGCCCTCTGGAGAGCTCTGGACCCCCAGCCTCTTGGCCCCAAACCCCCCCAGCCTCTTGGTCCCAATCCCCAGGCTCATGGCATCTGCTCACTGTCTCAGATGCAGACAGGGAGGATGCCAGCTTCATGCCTTGAAATCTGTCAGAGGCCAGCCTGGGTTTGGGCTCCCTAGGGTGTGTGGGGGAGGGGCGGCAAGGCACCCTAGGGTGCAGGTGGGCGTCCTGCTTGGGACCCGCCGGGGCCAACGCCTCCTTTCCTGCAGCGGAGACAGAGCAGCCACGAGAGTGAGTCCCTGCGTCCACGTATCGCCTGGACGTTACTTCGGAGAGGAAAACAACAGGAGCAGAGCGAAGCCGTACATATGTTAAATTCACATCAGTAATAAAGATTAAGTAGAAGTTAATAGCATCCCGCTCATGCTTGTGGAGGTAATCTCCTTCTGAAAATTCAAAATTAGATTTGGAGGATCGAAGCAAACAGGGGGTGAGACTTTGGCGTAATATTTTAATCAAATTGTCATGAATGAGTGGATACAATTAAGAATTCTGTCAGTCACCCGCGCTGAGGCCCTTTTGTTAGTCAGTGGGGGGAGGGGCGCTGGGGTGTCCTGGGGGGAGATTAGACTTGACCTTCCTTAGGCTCTGGGGTTTGACCCTCTGACCAGGCTTCGCCTGTCACGTGGTCGCTTTTAAAGAAAAGGTTTGCGTCTCCATGCACGTGTGCATGTGCACGCATTGACGTGCATGCACTCCCACAGGGCTGCTCACAGGGGCACACACACTTGTAGGTGAGCATGGAGTGCGCACAGGTGTGCATGCGAGGTGTGCATGCATGCTTACACAGGACACGGCATGTGTGTGCATGTGCTCTCATGACTGTGTGTGTGTGTGTGTGTGTGTGTGCGCGCACAGGCCAGAAGGGAGAAAGCAGGATTTGGGGGAACAAAAGCTATTGCTGTTGCACAGGGATAAACGCACCTTTAAGTCTCTTGCTGTTTTCTGCAGCCAAACACAGCATCTGTGTGCACACGCATGCAGGCCATGTCCACGTGTGTACTTGGGAGAGGACGAATGCAGGCAGACACGGACATCTCTGCTGCCCACGGCTGTCAGGGGTGGAAGGGGATGTCTTCCAAAAGGCCAGAGACAGCGGGCACTACTGACTGCGTGTGGCCCACTGCTCGCCCTCCACTCCCTTCTCCGGGGTGCAGCTCCGGACCCGGGCAGCACGGTGGGGACACGGATGGGCCACGTTCTTTCTCTCCCCACGTCATTCTGTCCTCTTCCCCTGCTCCACACACCTTGAGTTATTTTAGATTTTGATCCGCGGTGGCAGGGGGCTCGGGGCTCGGGAAAGGGGTCTGCGGGAACAGCCTCTTACTTCTGCCCAGCAGCCTGTGGCTCTTATTTATCAGTGGTTATAACTCAATAGATCAATCATGATCGCCCGCCGGGCGGCCCCAGCCTCAGAGTTTCAGATTCCAACATGCCTGCGTGCAGCGTGTCTGCTGCAGAATCTATTCTTTTCGGCAGATCCAAGTAGATCCGAGGTTAAAGAAATGGTCTTTCCTTTCCCTCCCAGCTGCTGCCTTTACCCTGCTCCCCTCCCCCCCCAGCAGCCAGCGCCTTATTTGGGAAACAGAGAAACGCTCCCGACAGGGGATGACAATAGGTAACCAGCTTCCCTGCGGTTTATTTTACCTTTTGTTGGAGAAGAGGATCAAGTCTGAGTAACTTCGGTGGCTCCCTCCACTTGGGTGAGCATTTGGAGGCCGAAGGACCTAATTATTTTTTAACACCCGTTTGCCAGGGGAATTATTTCACATCAGCCGACAGACCTATTGTGCCAGTGACATCACAGCAACGGGCTTTTTGCCCTGAAAACAAGCCTTCTGTTAGTTCAGCAGTAATACCCCCCCCCCCCCCCACGCAGGCCCGGAACAAGCTAGGACTACCGCGAGCGCGGAGCACACTCAGAAACAAACACCAGCGCAGACAGGGGCTGCAAGGGAATATGCATCAAAATGCATTTAATTTTCCCCCTTCTTCGGGAATTTCGCCAGTGAGACGTTCTGCCAGGGTCCCAGGCCCGGTGCCTGCAATATGCTCTCCATCAATCAGATTTGCATAACTAAACTGTCTGCGGCCCGCTAGCTACCCAGGTGCAAGGGCATTTGCATATAGAACAGTGAGGAGGTCCCAGGAGTCACTTCAGACCCGCGCGACTGCTGAGCCCGCAGTCCGCACAGCCCGGGAAATGAAATTGGAACGACAAAAAAAAATGGGAGCGCTGGGCGGCGGCAGGTGAAATATGGGGGGCACCGCAAAGGTTAGGGAGAGATTAGGGCGCCCAAGGCCAGATACAGGGACCCCTGGGCGGGAGGCCGGTACAGCGCTGGGTGGGGTGGGGGGAGGTGAGGCCCCAAGCTGGACCTGTCCAGGTCCCCCTGACCTGTGGCCCTACTGTGCGATGTCCCTGTCCCTGCTCTTCTGCTGCGGAAAGGTGGCAGCGGCCTGGCCTGAGGCCTGCACCCGGGGCTTTCGGAATGGACTCGCTGGGCAGTGGGGGACATGCTTCTTGGCACCGTGGTGGCTTTACTGCCTTATAAGTGTCTGGTCTGAGCCCTGAGGGCCGTCCTCGCTGGCCGGACGACAGCCCCCGGGTGCGCTGCCAGCACCTCTACCTTCCAGAAGGCCCCACGGTCAAGGCACACACGGGCGGTGGCACCACAGGTGGTGGGGCTCTGGAGGAGTCCGAGCCCAGGCATGTACCCAGGCACTGCAGGTCAGCGGGGGGCCTGGCCCCTTGGTACCCTGCGTCCTGGCTGAGGGCTCGGTCTGCTGGGCCAGTGTTTGCGGGCTGTGCCAGTGGGTGCCAGGAGGTGCACATCAGGTGGCGGGCGCCGCGGTCTGACTGCGTGCTGGGCGCTTCTGATTTCCCAGGTCTCCCCTTCTTAGGCAGAGTTAAGAACTGTTTCTTCGCAGGTGGATAGACTGGACTGGGCTCGTGGTGCTCAACGTCAGGCTTTGCTTCTGATCTTAAGATACATGAAAATAATTTGGAAGGTTCCTGACAGTTGGGGGTAGG
>PVHY01023901.1:0-20350 GCA_004024945.1 Uropsilus gracilis
ATCCCCAGCCTCAGCTTCCCAGGTAGCTGGGATTACAGGCGCGCGCCACCACGCCCAGCTATGGGGGGGAGGGGAGACTAGGTTTTGCTATGTTGCCCCGGGCGGGTCTCAAACCGCGACCCCCAGTTCCAACCGCGACTCCATAAGCTGTCGCTTACAGGCACGCGCCACCGTGCCAGGCCACACATTCCTATGCACACTGGTTCTGGGATTGAATTGAAAGATTGAGAGGAGTTGTTTGTGGGTCAGGCAATCACCGTGCCTGAGAAATTCTCTAAACACCGATTTTTCTCTCCTTATTTGTAGGCCAAACCTTGAGACATCTTTATATATAAAAGAGAGGCTTGGTCTTTGCTTGCTAAGGAGCGGGACACAAGCAGTCTGCAAACATTTTCCTGAAAGTCAGGGCTGCTGGTTTGCTGGAGTTCCCATTTCCAGTGTTGCATCCTCGATCTGGCCTCTCTCGATAGCATTTCCAAAAACCTCTTTTCACCGGGGATAACAACTGCACACACTAACTACTTTAAAAACAGCACGCAGCCAAGTAGGGTTACAGATGAATGAGCTTATTATAAGGTTAAGGGCAAAGGAATGGGGAGGGAAGCTATAAACAGAAAACTGCATGTGTTTGCGTGTAAAATTATAGGGAGACATTCATATATTTCTGTTGACTGTAACAATGCATTTCTGTTCAGGCAACTCAAAGAAACCCCAATGATGTTCAAATACAAATAAGTTGCTTTTATGAATTTTTAAAAACAAGCTGGTGAAAGTTATTGGCATTTACTCAAAGAAGTTTGTCAGTGATAAAATAGATAACAATTCAGTTTCCTCTGAGCGGATCTCCGTGAGATTCTAGACCCTACACTGTGTAAAGACAAAGAAAATAAAAATGACCTGCATCTTTGTCTTGGCTCCCCTGGCCCTGCTCCACCAGCAATAGATGGGCTAGAATATGATTGGCTGGGGCCCACCTCACCTCTGTTCAGATTTAGGGCTGCCTATGCTCCCTCCCTTTGGGGTTTTCCAGAGCCTGAGTAGGGATTTTCCCAACTTGTTCCCTGCCTGAAGTTCATTGTGAGGGCAAGTCAGGCAGAAGCAGAATCAGTGGGAATTGTGTGAAGTAGGGTGGCTGGTGTGAGCTGGGATCCCAATAGGGGGCTATTAGGGGGCCAGCCTAAAAGACCAATGCCTCATTGGAAGAAGCTGGGTGTCTGTAAAAAAGTGAGCATGAGGGCCAGGGATGGTGGCACATGCCTGTAAACAGCAGCCTAGGAAGCCAAGGCCGAGGCCAGGAATTGTGGTTCAAGTCCCGCCAGGGGCACAGAGTGAGACCTAGACCTACCCTTTCAATATCTCCTCCTGACTCCCTTCAAGAGCCAGGCTACATGCTCCTTCTAACACTAGTTCCCTCATACATGAGCCTCTGATAAGTCTACCTTGGTTGTTATGGGGTAAGGGGACCATTGCTTTTAATTTTAGTCTATGAGAGTTCTTCTGCACACGCAGTTGCCCAGAGATCAAACTTTTACGATAAGGGTAAACACAGGGGTTTATTCACAAATAGAGGAAGACAAACTAAAAGAGTCTAATAGTACACACCCTCACAAGTGTCCCAAACAGAAAAGAACCCTGCTTCTGGTCCTCAGGGAGTAACGTGGGTTTACCTCAGTCTTAATGTAATTCAGAGACCCCAGGTTGCATCCTTGTCTTTAGTCCTCAGTCACTGTAGCCAGTATGAAGTGAATCCTGCAACCAAAAAAAAACAGGTTCAAAGCCAGGCACAGTGGCTCGTGCCTGTAAGCTTCAGCTTATGAAGTGCCTGGGGCTAGGGATCGCGGTTCGAGTCCCGCTTGAGGCAACACAGCAAGACCTAGTCCCAAAAAATAGCTGGGCACAGTGGCACATGCCTGTAATCCCAGCTACATGGGAAGCTGAGGCTGGGGATTGCTTGAGTCTGTGGTACCCTGGGCAACATGAGCCTGCAGTTCCATGGGCAAAAACAGCGAGACCTAGTCTCAAAAAAAAAAAGTTCAGCTCAGCTTCTCTCTCTCTCTGTCTGTCTCTGTCTCTCTCCCTGTCTCTCTCCCTGTCTGTCTGTCTGTCTGTCTGTCTGTCTGTCTCTCTCTCTCTCTCTCTCTCTGCACCTCTCTCTCTCTCATTCTCCTCTCCTGGTCATCAGGGCAGCTCAGCACTCTGTATGAACACCTCTTCTTGGCCTTCATCCATCTCTCTGACTCAAAGCTTCAAAGACTGGAATTGTTAGGGGGCTGTGGCCCCCAGTACAGGTGGTGCTGCATTAAAATAGCAGTTATTGTTCATTGGGGGGGGGTGGAGACTTGGAAAAGAGAAGTTAAGCCACCTCTCAATAAGAGGATTAAAAGATTAGGGAGGGAACAGAGGAAAGGGACATGGAAAGACACAGAAAACAGGACAAAAGAGTACTGGGAAGGAAGGTGCAGAGAGGAGCAGAAGGGCGGTTGGAGGCCTCAGAGCTGCCGCTGCCATGTGAGGCAGCAGGGCCGAGAAGGAAGCCAAGCTGTGGACTTTCATCCCCAGTCCAGAATGGTGAGGAACGGGGGAAGAATGGTGGAAAAACATGTGACCTGTGTGAGCTGTCTTGGAAATGTGGTACTTGAAAACTTGGTTTAATTTTGAAACTGTAAAGTTTGGAAGTCTTCTGGAGAATGGAAGAGCGTTTGTTGTGTTGCTGTTTTCAATGTGACATGTCTAAAGTGCTTGCTGTGTAGCTGTATCAAGTGAATTTTGCAGATGCCAGGCCATTTTGGAGTTGGAGCTGAAAGAATGCCAGGGCTATGCCTTTTGGAGAAGAATTGACGATGCCATTCTGGATTTCCTCACTGGATTTGACACTCCTGCTTTCGAAGAAGGATCGACAACGCCATCTTGGCTTCTTCTGGCTTGGAGTGAGTGGAGCTGTGTCTTTGAAGAAGGAGTGGTGGCACCATCTTAACCCCTTCAACCGGCTTAAGAGCAGTCACCATTTTGTGGACACACATGGCTGCTGCAGCCATGTGCTCTTTGGACTAGAGACTGGACTATGTGGTAAGATTACCAAAGGGGTTCCCTTATCTAACTAGACTCTTATCTAATTTGTCTTTTAATAAGTAAATTTGGTTTTGCCTCCCTCTCAAAAAAAAAAAAAAAAGAGGAAAGCATCTCAACAAATGAGTTGGGGCTGTGTCAGCAAAGAGGCGGATGAGGGAGGGCAGTGGTCAACACCTGTCTCAGAGAAAGTTTGCCTGTCACTGGCTATCCAGAGGGTATCTGAGCAAGCTAACATCAACCTCAAGCCACTTAACTCACCAGAATTTCAATCAAGATTAAAACAGCTAAATGAATGAAAGTGAAACTTCATAAAATCTCTGCCTGCTTGTTCTGGTGTCCAGACCTGGCTGTGCTGATTATTTTGAAGTTTGTGTATTTGATCCAGACTATGGCAGAGACAGGAATCCTAGCTTCTTGCTGGGCATTAAGTTTTTCCCAAACCATAGGGTGCCAAAGGACAGGTAGGAGGAAACTTCAAAGAAGACATTTAAGGTTTTAGTATCTTTTAAAAATAGTGAGCAATCAGGTTTTTTTATAGGTAAATTGACCCTCAGATAAGCACCAAGTCACCTTCACTTGTAAATAAATTGAACTAAGAAGAGTTCCTCTTCCTATAAATTCACTTCCTCTACCTCAGACTTAATTTACATTTGAAGTGAACTCCTCACCCTTTTCTCCTCCCCAAAACTCAATGTTCAAATCCTGACAAACAGTAGAAATACTGGTTTTGCAGATTTCAAAAAGTGAAAACTAAATATTTGGAAATAAGACAAGTATCCCAGGCAGAGACCCTTTACAAAGATGACAATTTAAGTTTGATGAAACCAAAAGAGATTATTCCATCCTTTTGAATAACAGAGCAGTACTCCACTTAGTATTTTATCCAATTATCTACCCCAGCCACTAAGGTTGACTCCATGGTCAGGCTGTTATGAATGATGATGCTGTGAACTTAAAAGTGCACATAGTTTTTTGCATTTGAGTTTTCATATTCTTTGGGTAAATATCTAGCAGTGGTAATGCTGCATTTTAGGGTATTTCCATTTTTATTTCTCCAAGAGTCTCCATACCAAATTACATTGCCACCAACAGCATATGAGAATTTTTTCCTCCATATCCATGGACCCTGAGGGGAGGACATTAAATGAGGTAGGTCAGAAAGTGAAAGACAATCACCAGGGGTGTCACTTGAGTGAAATATAAGTAACAAAAGAAAACAGATGGGGTTCCCTGAGTGGGATTCTTGGGTCCCACTGAGAAAGGTTTCTGCACCTTGCTTTCTGTGACACATGGCAAATTTGTTAAGGAAAAGGAGCCACCTGCATAGACACAGACAGCAAAGTTAAAAGACAGGAGCTATGTTTTCACCACAACAAGGGACATCCTTACATCTTGCTCTTTGATGAAATTACTGTGGAATTTTATCGCCTTGGGGTCAGGTTGGGTTGATCTGTGACTGATAAACCTCTCTGCTCCCACCTCAGATTCCCAGAAACTTTCATAGGCAGTTTAAAAACCTTGATCATCCCTACCTCTGATTTCTGATCTTGTGAAAACTTTCATCTAAAACAAATTAGGAAAATAAGTGAAAAGAATTCTTCTTCTTCTTCTTTTTTTTTTTTTTTTTTTTTTTTTTTTGAGACTAGGTCTCGCTATTTTTGCCTGTGGAACCGCAGGCTCACATTCCCGGAGTACCACAGACTCAAGCAATCCCCAGCCTCAGCTTCCCAGGTAACTGGGATTATAGGGACGCGCCACCACGCCCAGCTGTTTTTTTGGAACTAGGTCTCCCTACGGGCCCCAGGTAGGACTTGAACTGTGATCCCTGGTCCCGGCCGCTTTATAGGCTGAAGCTTACACCCATGAGCCCCCGTGCCCAGCAAAAAGAATTCTTAAACTCTGAAAAATATACTGGTTGCCAGAGGGAATGAGGGGGAGGGAGGAGAAAGAAGAAGGAAAAGGATAAAAGATTGCTTTGGAAGTTTTGTGGTTTTTTTTGTTTTGTTTTGTTTTTGTGGGATGACGTGAGTGAAGCACATGCACATATGAAGGTGTGAAGCTGTACCCCCAAAAGTATATATTTATGTAAATGCTAACAAGATAATAACATTTGAGAAAAATTTTAGTAAAACCAATTTCTCCTTGACCCGTACATATGTCTATTTTTACACATATATATATATTTGTTCAAAGCACTTTTATTTCTAATCCATTTTGATAGTGTTTTTAATGATGGTTAATTGAAAACATGAATGTTGTTAATCAAAATAAAAATGAATGCTTTTACTGTATTGAATGGTTTTAGAATTTTCTAGAACACAAGAGGTGAGCTTTTACAAGACAATTACTCCCGCTGTAAGAGCAAACTTAGGTTCATTTGTCAATATCCTTTCTTCATAATTTTATGGTTTCTTAACTTTCATTATTTTACTTTCTCTCCGTGTTGGAAAATATTTTTTTCTTTTAGGAATAATTTATATTGTTTACCTCTGAAAACAGATATTTATGCCCAAAGATTGTTAGAATGGGTGACTTAATCAGGGATTTCAGGACTCTATTTCATTCCCCAGGGTAACAAGATTAAGTACAAATATTTATACTGAGATGCAAATTTTCTTACTCCTTAAAGACAGGCTGTTGCAATAATTTTATGCAACACCTGGCAACCTATCTAGAGGCTATGCTAATTACACTCTGAAGGCCCTCAAAACACAACACAGTTCTTATCTTGAGTAATGAATGTCAGTGATAAGTTCCTACTTCTGAATTCTCTAAGATTTGATAAAGCAGAAAGACAAATCAAATGTCATTTTATTCTGCTTCTCATTATAAAAATAGAAAAATTAATTTGTCCTTTGGGATTTTATCAGTTACCCACAGCATAGTCAGTTTTCAGGAATTAGCCCATTATTTCACTATTCATTTTCTTTTTCAGCAGTACATGGTAAGTTTATTAAGGAAAGGGGGGGAAAAAAGAGGGTTGCTTGCATTAAGTACCGAGGGCCAGTCTTGATAGACAAGAGCTGCTTTTTTTTTTTTTTTTTTTTTTTGAGACTAGGTCTTGCTATTTTTGCCTGTGGAACCACAGGCTCATGTTACCCGGGGTACCACAGACTCAAGCAATCCCCAGCCTCAGCTTCCCAGGTAGCGGGGATTACAGGCGCGTGCCACCACACCCAGCTATTTTTTTGGAACTAGGTCTTGTTACACTGCCCCAAGTGGGACTAGAACCAGGAACCCTGGTCCCTGCTATGGCTTCCTAGGCTGCTGTTTACAGGCATGCGCCACCATACCCAGCCTAAGGGCTGCATTTTTGAAGAGGATAGATTTAAGAAAGAAATGCCTGCATAGACACAGATGTGCTGTGAAATACCCATTTCATTGTTCTTCAAAGAGTGAAAGCTGCGCTGCTACTAACAGTATAGCAATGGGGTGATTTCTCAGCTACCATTTCATTGTCTTTTTATCGTCTTTCCAATCCTGTGCCTTTGACTGTGTGATGCTCTACAACATCAAGTCACAATTCCAAATAAACATAACCGTTATTTATTTGCATAAATGAGCAGAGCAACAGCAGTTATTATTATGCTTTAATAATAATGATTTAAGAGTTTTTCTCAGTAATTAAATATTCTTGTCTGAGGGTTCAGGGTTGATAAAGAGTAGGATGGGGAAGAGGAACTAAATTCAAAACTTCATCTCATCCTTTCTAAAATAATTAGGTGCCCTTTCCTGTAAGCCTCACTTATGAATATTTCTGCTCTTACTGAAAAACTAATGTCAAATTTCTTTTTAGAACAGCCAGTCAACCTTGTGTAGCACATGACATCTTGCCCACTTTGCTTTCTTTATCAAAAACCTCTGTCTTCCCTTCTTCCATCCTCCAAAGTCCAGCTGCCACCACTACCAAAGGCAGTGAGTTCCGTGTTGCTCACCTCCATGGCACGTGTCAGTTCTTATCCAACCTGACCTCCTGCACAATGACAACCTTGCTCCATGCTCTTCAGACTCTCTCCTCTTGACTCCCCTGCCAGCACCCCCTCATTTCCCTCTACCTCTCTGTCCATGCCATCAGTGTCCTCCTAAACTCCTCTACCCACATGACAGGGGTCCCCAGAGTTCTAGCTACAACTCTCTCTTTGCTGATCCACATAATTTCTCCAGGTGATTTTGTCTCCAACTAAAGCTCCTGCTTTGACAAGCCACCTGCCACAGACTCCCCAAATCCTGACCTACAACAGATGTTAAGTCCAAGCTTCTGATCTACAGGTCTACTACATTTAGCATTAAGCACAATGCAGATATATTTGTGTTTAAAGTACAAAGTATACACCTACAGAAGTTCATTAGAGAACAAATAGTTCAGTAGCTATTATTTGGTCATGTACAATCATCACAGCAAAGTGCTCTAGTTTACTAGTTTTCATTCTTTACCCCAAGCTACAATGGGAAATACATTTTATGTCATGGCTCAAATAAATGCCCACACATGTAATTTACCCATTACACATGATACAGTATCACACACCCTCATCTATTCTGTTCTATTTCATTACTTTTATTTTATTTATTTATTTTTTTTGAGACTACGTCTCGCTATTTTTGCCCATGGAACCGCAGGCTCACGTTGCCCAGGGTACCACAGATTCAAGCAATCCCCAGCCTCAGCTTCCCAGGTATCTGGGATTACAGGCACGCGCCACCACGCCCAGCTATTTTTTTGGGACTAGGTCTGTCTACGTGTCCCCGGTGGAACTCGAACCATGATCCCTGGCCCTGGCTGTGGCTTCCTAGGCTGCCACTTACAGGCATGCGCCACCATGCCCAGCCTATTTCATTACCTTTAAAGAATGCTCATCATAGTCTATGAAATTCACTCCCAACCCACTAAACATTTGCAACTCAGAGTTTGAAAATGAGGCTTCAGCCTGAACTGTGCCCACAAGTACTGATCTGAACTATCCTTGGTCTCAATGACATGTATCAAGCTGCTCATATATGTATTTACCTGGCCATTTCCTTTTGCTAAACATCTTTGACCCATAATAGCCAACAGAGAGCATGGTAGATATGAGCACAAAATGCAGCTTCCCAACTGCCTGTGTTGAATCTCTCTACCACTAGTCACTATGTGACCTAGGCAGGTTACTTAACTCTGTGCCTCCATCTCTCTATCCTGCTTGTTCTGAAGGAAACAGTTTGACCTAAAGGAAAACGAATTACCAGGAATAAAGCATCTAGAAAAGTGTCTGCTATTTTGTTTGTGTCTTCACTATGAGTTCAAAAGAAATCAAGGAAACAAATGTCATCCTGTCTCTCTAAGGTATTATACCTGAGCCCAGATCTCCGATCACCTTTTTCCCTAAAAGCTAGTTTCAGCTTTTTTTTTTTTTTTAATGAGATTTGGTCTTGTTATTTTTGCCCCTGGAACCACAAGCTCACGTTGCCCAGGGTATCATGAACTCAAGCAATCCCCAGCCTCAGCTTCCCAGGTGGTTGGGATTACAGGTGCGCGCCACCACACCCAGCTATTTTTTGGGAATAGGTCTCACTGTGTTGCCCTGAGCGGGACTCAAATCGTGATCCCTAGCCCCAGCCGCTTCATAGGCTGAAGGTTATAGGCACGAGCCACCGTGCCCGGCTTAGTTTCAGCTTTTCAATATCTGCTTGGTTTGAAGTCATTAGGAGACAGTGGCTGAAAAATTAAGTATAAAATCAAATTGTAATTCCAAATTAACTCTCTAAAACAGCCAGGTATGGTGGTGCATGCCTATAGTCCAAGCGCTGGGAGGCAAGAGGCCTGGGATCCTTTGAGTTTGCGGGTTCGAGACCATCTTAGGCAACAAAGCAATACCTGGTCTTGAAAAAAGCAGCTGGGCGCAGTGGTGAGCGCCTGTAATCCCAGCTACCTGGGAAGCTGAGACTGGGGATCACTTGAGTCTGTGGGATCAGGACAACCCCTGGCAACAGTGAGACCTAGTCTCAAAAAAGAAAAGAAAAGAAAAGAAAAACTCTAAAACAATTATTTTCATTTCTTTATGTATTAGAATTTTATTTTCAAATTTTTAATTATTTTATTTTTACTGTAGAAATATTGGTATACAGCATTCATGATTTTTTATATAAGTTATACTGAATGAATGGCTATTCTAATGGAAAATAAAATTATGTCATGACCTAAACAGTCTTTAAAAAACTCCCAATAAGCTGGGCATGGTTTGTGCCTGTATGCTTCAGCCTATGAAGCGGCTGGAGCTATGGATTGTGGGTCGAGTCCCACTAAGGACAACAGAGCAAGACCTAGTCCCAAAAAATAGCTGGGCATGGTGGTGCATGCCTGTAATCCCAGCTACATGGGAAGCTGAGGCTGGGGATTGCTTGAGTCTGTGGTACCCCGGGCAACGGGAGCCTGCCATTCCACGGGCAAAAATAGTGAGACCTAGTCTCAAACCCCCCCCCAAAAAAAAAACCTCCCAGTGAATATTATTCATAATGATTATTATTATTAAGTAGAGTATTTAAAGATTTTGTGAAGTAAAGTCTGTCGCAATACTACATGTAATTTTAAGGTATAGAGTCATGTCTATTCAAATATGCTTTACCACACAGTGTCCATCACCAAAACACCAATAATCATTTACCATAATCAATGGAGCCACTTTCTCTTTTTCCCTCTCCCATCTGTTCTCCCACCCCAATCCAGTAGCCTCAATTCTGCAGTCAGATTTCTATGGTTTACTTTGTTTTAATTTTGCCTGTTCCTTTGTTTTGTTTCTTCACATTCCACATGAGTGAAACTATCCAATATTTATCTTTCTCCTTCTGACTTATTCCACTTATCATAATTCCCTCCAGTTCAATTCATATTATTGAAAATGGCAAAATTTCATCTCTTCTTATAGCTGAGTAGCATTTTATCTTAAGTGAGAAAATAGATTGGTCCAGCCCCTATAGAAACCAGCATGGAGGTTTTTTAAAATATTAAAATTAGAACTAACTGATGATCCAACAATTCCATTCCTAGGTACCTACCCAAAGAATACAAACCCACAAATTGGAAGGGATATATGCAGCCAACTCTACTCTTACACAACTCTGTTATCAGTCAGCTACAAGAGTTCGCCTGTTGTTTTTGCACCGGCAAAAGTAGGAGGGATACACAAGGTTTCCACCCAGGCCACCTGTTTCTCCCCAGGTCCTTGTGCATCGAGGCATGTCCCACAGGGCTCAGCTGCAACCCCCAACCACCTTCTACTCAGCATGCAAGTCTGACAACCCATGACTGATCTATGTCCTGCTCTCTCCCATCGTTCTCTAGCCCTGGTCCCACAGCAATGTCAAATGTCTCTCTCAATACCTACTCTTGGGTTCGGCACTAACCTTGCCAGGGACCAGAGACAGCTCACCAAATGGAAACCATTTGGGAACCACACACTGAGAAGCTCAGTGCAAAGGTCTCCTTTTGTAATTATGAAGGTGTAAAACTTTAACAGCTGCAGTAACAGCTGTAACAATGTGTAGAGCCCTCCACCCTGATGGAATGATACCTTCATTTTAAATTCCTCCTCCAGAAATCTTTGATAAAAACAGAACACAGATCTAAGTAAACCATTAACCCTCTGGTAAGGCCTAGTGGCTTCTAACTATTCACACACCCAAGCTAAAAGGGGGCCTGAGGCTCCTTAGACTCATATCCCACTTCTGTATGTGGCCCTTGTGACCCTGTATGTGGCCCTTGTGTTGGAATAGTGTGTTATGCTGATTGTGTTGCACTGCAGTTCAACAGGCTCCAGTCCATTAGTGGGTGGAGGGGAGGATGAATATCTGTGAAGGGTCTCACATTCCAGTGTTAATTATCTCAGAAACTGAAAGATCTTTCTAGAAGCCAAACTCCTTTAGCTACTGAAAAAGGGGAGGGGAAAATGGTTTTCTATTGACCTCATTATTATATCTCAATGACTACATAACTATGCTCGCAGGCATACTTGTAGAAGAAATCCCACAACCAGGGTGAACACAGTCTGAACTAGTCTGATCTGAAGCAGATAACAACCCAGGATGACAACAGTTTGGGGCCTATTTTTTTTTAATCTGCTGGCCATTTGTGAAGTCTTATTCAAATGTTCAGTTTTCACTCTTCTCTGGAGCACAGTCTTAAAGACTCAGCTCTGTGTTTAGGGCAGGCCATGGAGTGATGGACATTAAGTATCCCCTTACCTTCTGTTCTAGGTTGGCTTGGAGGAGCCTGGCATCATTTTGAACAACTCTCAGGGACATTCAAACTCAGAGGAAAAGGAGCTCTACCCTCACACAACTTGCTGCTCCATCCAGTTCTGAATTTAGAGCAGTCAGTTTCCATTTTATTGATCGAGGCAAATTTTTCTTTCCATTTCTCTGTTGCAAGAACCGGAACTTCTGGAATCGATCAGCAATCATATAAATAGACGTTCAGATCCCCTTTCCCTGCCAGACAGGATGCAAATCCAATGCTGGGGCCACTGAGACCAGACATTAGCATCTCTGCTGCCAGGACATTGATGCTTCTCAAAGTTTCAGGGTGATTCCACTTGTAACCAGGGCTGAGGACAACCTCCCCAGTCCACTGGGGACATTTATGTGTGACAGATGGACTCCCTAAACCTTGGTTCCTCTTCTCAGCCTTCTATTATTTTCTATTTTTTCCCTATCTCTGACTTTGCTCCACAAAACCTCAGAGGTATCATGGCCAACTCCTCTGCAGAACTTACACAAATGTGTCCATTTTTAAGGAACTGCACAATCTGTTTCCAGTGTGAATTTCTTGCACAATTTGAAACAGGTGAAGCAATTTGACAACTGCTTTAGAAATAGAGGAAGAGTGGGTTTTTCTGGACAGAGAACACCTCAACTACAAAATAATAAAGGTGACCAAATACAGTTATGTAATTATACAAATAAATCTATCATACCACTAAGAGAGAAAATGATTTCATTAGGAAAAAAGAAAGTCTGTATCAAGAAGTACATGGATCTTAGAATTAATGAATAGTAGGCTGAAAAAGCAGAGGTTGGCATTTCTTTCCAGTTTTGATACTGAAGATAAAGGCGAGTCACTGCACATGTGTTGCACATAGAATTTTCGACAGCATTATGCATTATAATGGTATATGTCCTGCATAGTCAGAATGTGACAGCCCAGGAAATAAACCAAACAGTGAGTGTGTGTAATGGCCTCTGAAGTTAGACAGCAAAGCAATAAGTTGCAGACCCATTTAATAAATGGCACTACCCTACTGACTGCCCGACCAAGAGAGAAAAATTATACAAAGTTCTGCAGATACCCTTGGGCTGCTGGACCCTCTTGAGGTTGACTGCAGAGAGTCCAGGAACCTGGTGAGAAAAATAAATGAAGGTAGGCAGTAGGGAGCATCCCAAACTGCCACTGTATATATTGCAACACAGTGGCTATGAGTATAGCCATCATTTCAAAAAATAAAAAGTCTAGTAAACTCACGATTCTAATGTATCAAAAACAGTGAATTCTTCCTGGGAATCTGAATAAGAATCTATTTGACCTACTCTGCAGGAACCCCCCACATTGTCCTGTAAAATCAGTCAGGCTGGGCAAGATATAGTTCAGACCACATGGGCAGGTTAGCTAGAGCAGAGTGGGTATGGGGGGGGGGTGATGGCATCTGCAGTTGCTAATGGGATGCAATTAATGTCAGTTCTGGGTGTTAGCCTACCTGTGATTTCTCAGGAGCATGTGCCCAGAGTCCTGACCTTCCATCGTTGGCCTTGGCTGGCAGGGCTGTTCACAGACTCCCTGCCACATGCACCTTGTCCCCCAACCTCACTCCCACCTTCCAACCCTCATACTCATCTCCCAGCACCAAGGCAGCAACTATGTACTGAGAAAAGACAGTCCTGGGATAGTGACAGAAGCACCAAGTCTGTACTGAGTTGAGTAGTGTCTGCATCCCACTCCCAAAATTCATATCCCATCTGGAACCTCCAAATGTAACTTGGAAACTGAACCACTGGGATCAGGACAGTAAGAAAGGCCCTTAATCTAAGGCTGGGCACAGTGGCTCGTGGGTGTAAGCTTCAGCCTATAAAGCGGCTGGGGCTAGGGATCGCAGTTCAAGTCCCGCCTGGAACCTATAGCGAGACCTAGTTCCAAAAAATAGCTGGGCATGGTGGCATGCACCTGTAATCCCAGCTACCGAGGAAACTGAGGCTGGGGTTTGCTTGAGTCTGTGGTACCCCGGGCAACGAGAGCCTGCAGTTCCACGGGCAAAAATAGCGAGACCTCGTCTCATAAAAAAAAAAAAAAAAAAAGAAAGGCCCTTAATCTAACATAACTGTATCCTCATAAGAAGAAAGAGGACCTGGGAAGCAGACACCTAGAGGAGACAGCACCAAGAGACTATGAGAAAGTGCCAGTCGATGCCTGGGCAGAGCAGGGAGGGACACATCTACAAGCCAAGTCCCCAGAATCTGGACTGGAGAGAACGACCCTCCCAGAGCTTCATGGAGAGCACAGGCCTGCTGACATCATGGGTTTCAGATGTCGAGACTCCAGACAGCACACTCAGAATGAGGAGCCATCTTTTGCAAATGTCAGTGAGCCTGTCTGGGTCCAAAGGAGAATTATTAACTCATGCAAAATACCCTGAATGTCAGTTGATTTTTTCCTGCAAAGTGGACCCAGTTCATAGTTAGTAGGCCAAAGAATTTCAGGAAAGAATCCTGTAAGAGAAGAGCAGCTTAAAAAGTTTAAAGACGAGTCAGGTGTGGTGGTGCATGCCTGTAGTCCGAGCACTGGGGGGCAAGAGACCCGAGATCACTTGAGTTTGAGGGTTCAGGACTACTCTGACAGGGCACAGTGGCTCATGCCTGTGAGCTTCAGCCTATGAAGTGACTGAGGCTAGGGATCGTGGTTCGAGTCCCACTCTGGGCAACACAGCGAGACCTAGTCCCAAAATATAGCTGGGTGTGGTGGTGCGTGCCTGTAATCCCAGCTACCTGCGAAGCTGAGGCTGGGGATTGCTTGAGTCTGTGGTACCACAGGCAATGGGAGCCTGCGGTTCCATGGGCAAAAACAGCAACACCTAGTCTCAAAAAAAAAGACTACCTGAGATCACTTGAATTTATGGGTTTGAGACTACATAGTGAGACCTGATCTCAAAAAAGGAACCGGGTGTGGTGGCGTGCACCTGCAATCCTAGCTACCTGGGAGACTGAGTCTGGGGATTGCTTGAGTCTGCGGGATCAGGACTACCCCAGGCAACATAGTGAGACCTAGTCTCCCCCCCCCAAAAAAGCTTAAAGACTTATCCTCAAGTTCAGCTTAAACACTCTTTAGCAACCCTTGCTTCTAAAGACAACAGTCTCCACACATGGCAGGGATGTTGGTTGAGGTGTTCTGAGACCTGCAGGCAGTGGTGGATGGTGACAGGAGTGGAGTCTCTTGCTTATATGGATTGGGCTCATCATAAATTTACAAATCAAGAGTTCCACATCAAGTGTCCTGGCCTCCACCTGCAGATCATGGAAAATACAGTGAGGATCCACAGCACCCTCATAATCTACATATGGTTACCAGAACAAAAAGATGGCAACATTGAAGGAAAGATACTATAAAGATGCTCCCCCCAAAAGGCACGTACTCCCCATGTTCATGATATTATCCCTTCAGTAAATACAAAACTAAAAGCAGCTAAACATCTGATAATAATTGAGCCCCTGAAGTTGCCAGCAGAGGATCCAGTGGAGGAGGATGGGGCTAACACATGGGTAGGCTCTGGGGAACGGGTAGTGAGTGGCACCCAAATCTCTGGGCTACGAGATTCCAATTCCAGGGAATTTCAGATTAAAGTAAACAAATCATTTTTAATAAGAGATGGTGAGAAAGTGTTTTCATCCAAACATTTTAAATGGAAAGATTTCAGATATACAAAGTAGTTTCAGATGTGTAGAGCTAGAAAACAGTTTTTGACCCAATGGGATTATTTCAATGATAACATCTCAGGAAAAATAAAGAATGACTTGGTTTATTGGATTTGTTCGCTACCCCAAGCACCTAGAATGACATTTGGCAAACAGCAGGTTTCATGAATAAATCCATGTTTACATATGTTAATTTTTAAAATAAAGCTATTTAAAGTACAAAATGTTATTTAGATATAAAATATCATCTTGATAAGCAGTAACTCTTTTATAGCTTTCTATTCAGTTTAGTAAGAGAGAAGCATTGAGGATCACTCCAACATTCTGAAAGAAGATATTCTAGGAGAATATTAATACCCCTGCTGGAATAACAGTAGCAGCACTTCCACAACCTGCTGAAAGCCAGTTACTGTCATAACTGCATTTTTTAAATATATCTATTGCTTAATTCTCACAACAACTCATCATTTCACAAATGATGACATAATGGAAACACAGAAAGGTGACTTGCCCAAATCACACAGCCAGCAGGGCAGAGAGGTTAGGGTTGTGCTTATGTCCTGTCGCTTCTGGTAAGGACTTGTTTATCCACATGAGAACATTTCTCAAGTACCCACTCTAGGCAAGTACCACATCTCGCCCATCACACTGAGATGCAGAAGCACCACTGAGTCCCTGTAGGGAAAGTTCTTCTTGCCTCGAATCCATTCACAGAGCTCCCCAGCCCAGTGATTCAGACTCTCTACAACGGCAGTGATGCTCAGATGTTCCATCTGACTCCACAAGCTCTCACCTACTCCATTCTCCCACCCCCACTACAGGCAGGGAATCCTTTCAAATGTGCCACCCAGGAACAGGCACAAATCCCAGGTGTAAAGGGGAAGGACCTAGACTTGTCATTTATCTCCCTAAAGCAACAAGTTAGTGTCTGCAAATAAATTAATTTAGCTTATTTAAAAAGCTGAGCTGCTTGTTACTTAAACAGCTATCTTTCCAGATGTCACATTTTCCCCAGGACATGGTTCGAATGACCAGGACTAAAATTAAATTTTAGACAGACAAGCAAGAGGACAGCAGTGATAATTCCATTTGCAGAATCAAGACTGATGACTTCCTCTTGTCAAGCATCCTGGAGATTCTGGTAAATTTTCCGAATGCACAGGAGAAATTAGAGTGGCACTGAGGGCAGCAGGGAGTTTTGTTTATGGAGAGCATTTTCCTGATGTGTTCCAGGTAACATGTGGATCACATTTATTTATAGATTTTTTTTTCACCATCCCCAGGGATACCTCTCAGGGTACAGCAAATTTGCTGACCTTTTATTGGCATTAAATAATATCCTAAAAGTAGTTCACAAAACTTTAATTGATACATTTATTTTCCTGGGACACAAAATACCAGCCATGGAGCCTATTGAAGTCTATGGGGCATTGATCTCCATCTGGCTCAGTAGCCACCCACTCTGCTTCTGTACCTCCCCACATGTCATTAACACAGTGTGTGCTCATTAGAACTCACTAATGGCTATGGTGGAGACCCAGAATTGCAATGTCCCAATGCTAGGGAAGTTTATTCTGTACTTGCACATTAACTCTGGGTAGATGAACAGCCCTCCCTCACACTGACATTGAAAGAGGGTGCACGGACGTCTGCCTCCCTCAATTCATGAATTTCAAGGTGTTGACATCCAGACTTGAGCAAGGGCAGGGCAGTGGAAAAGTTGAAGCCAGCAGGGGTAGGTTTCTTAGCCTCTTGCACAGCACGTTCTATTGGGCAGGACTGGGTCACGTGACTGTTGATTGCAAGGGCAGCTGGGAAGTAGTTCAGATGTAGGCCTCTGGTGGAAAGGAAGAAAGGTTCTGGTGAGAAACCAGAAATGTGAGCTCATGAATAAACTCCAAACTTTATTTCCCACTTCCACTAATAATGTACTGTTATACATAGGAGTGCAAAGATTTTTTTTACAATAGAAGACTAGAACAATTGTACAATATAGGAGCAGAAAGATTTTTAATTAATATTTTGCAATTCTACATTTCCAGCTTTTTGGGCAAATAAAAACTGGAAAAATCTTAATGATTGGAGAGATCTCAATTAGTCCCTGTAGTCAGATAGAGTGGGGTCTGAAGGTGGTTGCTGGATGGTCTGGACAAGAGATTAAGTTTCTCGGTTTCGGTAAAATGGGTATAAGGATAGCCCTGACCTGCCAGCTGTTATGAGAACTGAGTGGAATCATGTGTTTAGACTGTAAAATAGGGCAATAACATGGCTCTGGCACAAAGTCCATGTAACAGGAATCAAATGAAGATTCATGGAGACCCCGGATGAGAGGAGATCCCACCTGCCAAACTGAGTTGTGACTACCATGTGTCTGGGGCAAAGAGCCATCAGCTCAGATCCTCCTCACATTAAGGGCACTGTCAGGAGGAGCTGAGGGGGGACAGTGGGTGCTGAGAGTCCCCCTCATCTACCCCAAGGGAGCAGGTGAAGTTTTTGGCCTCTGACTTCAGAGTGACTTCAGGTGTACAGGGGCAGGTGTTCTATCTCTATAATTGAAACTATTGACACTGTCTTTCAAAAAACTTACCCATGTGGTGCGGAGCCAAATGAAATGCTGGCAACTAAGGTAACCTGCTGATTGAATTAAAGTTGGTGAAGTGTATTTTCTTGCCTAAACTAACCAGTAGAGTTTGACTACTAAATATATTTACTATGTAGATTTTAACTCATTCCTCTTTAAATCATATAGATCCACAGCAAATGTTTAAGTTACAGATGACTGGTGTTTTTAAACATTTTACAGGAAACATGTATACACTTAATGTATTTGTTTCACTTTCTATATTTCCAAAGTAATGGAATTTATCCTTACAGAATTTTACAGTTTCCCATACTCCTTGCCTGTAGGGCAAGGCAGAATCCTCACTAATTAAATAAGTGCCTTCAACAAACTATTTATAACTGTCAGGACTGGTTTTATAATTGTGCTGGTGAGTAAGGAAATGCTGACACAGGAGGCAAGAAAAACAGAAGAAGGGAAAGATTCAGAGTTTCAAGCAGGAGATGCAGCGAACTGTCCTGGTCTGAAACACTCATGGATCAGGGGGTCACCATTTGCAAAATCATAGAGAAGCAGCCCACTTGACTCTAGTCATGGCCAGATCCAGATTGTCTAAATGTCTGCCATGTCAGGTGAGCTTTGCCATCTCACCTGCTTACTAGACAATGAAAGTCAAGTAGCCCCACCCCACACATGTTGTCTTGTGTGTCTGGAGATAGGGTGGTTTTGCTTATGTTCTTTTCTGCAGTTTTTTTTAAATCACTCCCTGGCCCCACTGTCTTGGTTCAAATGGAACTGCAATCTTAGGCCTCTCCATACCTCTCACCAGGCTACTCACAGGTAATGGGAACAAGGTCATTTCCAGGCTCACTTCAATCCCATGTCCCCGCATTCACAATACAGGCCAGGCAAGGGGGCCTGGACTAGTGTGTATATGGGGTGGAATTACTTTGCCTCCTTTATCTATACAGTTAGTGTGAAGAACACCGCCTGTGGTAAGCACCAAAAGGCCTTTTTGCCTTATAATTCTACACGTGCACTTTAAAACTTTAAATGTTTTATTATAAAACATTTAAAACATTCAAAGGAAATTTTATAGTCTATATATTACATATATGTATGTTATTTATTGTAGTATTTCTCAGTCATGAGAATTTTGCTCCCCGGGAACATTTGGCAATGTCTGGAGCCATTTTTTAAACTATTTCTTTCCTTACATAGTTGTTAACTTTTGGAAGGTATTTGATTTTTTCCCTCAGGTATAGACCCTATAGTCTTTCCACCACCAGAGCACCCATGATGCATCACCATGGTCCCTTGTGCTCTTCCCTCCCCTCTTTGAACCCCTCCCCTGATGATTGCCTCAGATTTACTGTCAGTTTGCAAGTTTTGTCTTTTCCCCCCACCTTTTGATTTCTCTATACTCTGCATATAAATAAAACCAGCTGATATTTATCTTTTTCTTTTCTTCTTCTTTTTTTTTTTTTTTTTTTTTTTTTTTTTTTTTTTTTTTTTTTTTTTTTTTTTTTTTTTTTTTTTTTTTTTTTTTTTTTTTTTTTTTTTTTTTGAGACTAGGTCTCGTTATTTTTGCCTATGGAACCAGGCTCTCGTTGCCGGGGGTACCACAGACTCAAGCCATCCTCAGCTTCAGCTTCTCAGGTAGCTGGGATTACAGGCGCGTGCCACCATGCCCAGCTATATATTTTTTTTTTTTGGAACTATGTCTCAATATGGGATTAAGGCAGGACTTGAACCCCGATCCCTAGCCCCGGCTGCTTCATAGATTGAAGCTTACAGGCACGAGCCACCGTGTCTGGCCTATCTTTTTCTTTTTGACTTACTTCACCTAGCATAATCCCTTCCAGCTCAATCCATGTTGCTGCAAATGGCATGAGTTTATCTTCTTTCATTGCTAAAGAGTATTCCACTGTGCATATATGCGATATTTTCTTGATTTAGTCTTCTGTTTTGGGACATTTTGGTTGTTTCCATAGCTCAGTATTATAAATAGTGCCACAATAAACAAAGAAGTGCAGGTTTGCTTTCAAATGAGTGTTTTTGTGTCTTTTGGTTATATTTCTAGGAGAGGAACTGCTGGGTCACATGGCCAATCCAATTTTAGTGTTTTGAGAAACCTCTATACAGCTTTCCATAGTGGCTGGACCAATGTACATTCTCACTGGCAGTTTTCACCACATCCTTGTTTCTGATTTTTCTAGTATTGGTCATGGAGCTGGTTCATTATAAGTAATGAAATGCAGACTCTACTGCTTTTAGCACTTCTTTTAGTTGCCAAAAGATTTGATCTCTTACCACCTTACACCAGTGAGAATGGCCCACATTAAAAAAACAGGCAACAACAAGTGCTGGCGTGGATGTGGAGAGAAAGGAACGCTCTTACATGGCTGGTGGGAATGTAAACTGGTCCAACCACTATGGAAAGCGGTGTGGAGGACCCTCAAACTAATGAAAATGGATCTACCCTTTGACCCAGCAATCACTCTTCTGGGAATCTACCCAAAGGAGACCTCAGTATGGGTACAAAGGGACACCTGCGCCCACATGTTTATTATAGCACTATTTAAAATTGCAAGGACCTGGAAACAACCCTAATGTCCCAAAACAGATGACTGGATGAAAAAGATGTGGTATGTATACATAATGGAATATTACTCATCAATTAAAAATGACAAATTAGATGAATTTATGATAACATGGACACACCTAGAAGAAATCATATTAGCAGAAACAAGTCAAAAAGATAAAGACAGACACCAAATGGTTTCACTA
>PVHY01023902.1:0-20356 GCA_004024945.1 Uropsilus gracilis
TTTTTTTTTTTTTTTTGAGACTGGGTCTCGCTATTTTTGCCCGTGGAATCGCAGGCGCTTGTTGCCCAGGGTACCACGGTCTCAAGAAATCCCCAGCCTCAGCTTCCCAGGTAGCTGGGATTACAGGCGCACACCACCATGCCCAGCTGTTTTTTGGAACTAGGTCTCGCTACGGGCCCCAGGCGGGACTTGAATCGCGATCCCTAGCCCCAACCACTTCATAGGCTGAAGCTTACGGGCATGAGCCACCGTGCCCGGCTAAATTAAAAAGTTTTTGCTTGATGAAATAATCACTAAAACAAAAAGCACCCTACCAAATGAGAGAAAATATTCGCATATCATATATCTTTTTTTAAAATTTTATTTTAATAATTATTTTTTTATTTATATGTAAACAAGGGGCTACTATCCAAAATCTACAGAGAATTCACACAACTTGACAACAAGAAAAAAGTTAATAAAAATAGGTAGAAGATCTAAACAGAGACTTTTCCATGGTAGACAAGCAGATTGTCAACAGGCACATGAAAAAATTGCTCATCACATTATGAAGGAAGTGCAAATCAGATACCACCTCACACCTGTTAGACAGGCCTATATCAGAAAAGACCAGAACAAGTATTGTCAAAAGTGGAGAAAAAGGAACCCTTCAGTACTGTTGGTGAGCATTGTAAACTAGTGCGACCTCCATGGAAAAGAGTTTAAAGGTTCCTCAGGAAAGTAAAAATATACCTACCATACAATCCAGCAATTTCTCTTTTAGTTAGATTTATCTATCTGAAGAACATAAAAACACTAATTTGCAAAGATGTGCACTCCCATGTTTATTGTAGCATTACTGACTGTACTGAGGTGGAAACAACCTAAGTGCCAATGACAGATGAATGGATAAAGAAGGTGTGTATATACATATATAATAAGGTGTGTATATATGTTTATATACACATACACACACCTATGTACATACACAGTGGAATGCTACTTAACTATAGAAAAACCGAACTCTTGTTATTTGTTACAACATGAATGAGACATGCTTATGCTAAGCAAAATAAATCAGGAGAAAGAATGACTTATTTTACTGCATACTGGATAAATTCACTCATATATGAAATATAATGAAATATAAAGGAATAGACAAAAACAAACCAAAACGAGTCTTGAATTATTGTAGAACTGAGGTAACTAGAGAAGAAGAAGAGGGATGGGAACAAAGGGCAAGATTGTTCCAATGGACTCTGGTCAAAGTTTTCGGCATTTGGTAGTAGATGTGGTATGATAACATACATTCAAATAGGTGTGTATGTTTTAGTGAAAATGGAAGGAGAGAGAAGACAAACATTTACGGTTATGAATCACAGGAATTTTAGAATGACTTACTAATACCACATAACCTGGCCATCAGTGATTACTACAACTGTGTTTATAATGTTTGAAGAGATAAATGTAGTCTGAAAAATATATGCAAAGTATAGAAAATTATAAGTGTTTGAAAAAGAAGCAAGTACAATTTCTAAAGATGATGAGTGAAAAACCTAGTAAAATTCATTTTAAGGATTTGACAGAAAGTTTAGCAAAGTTAGTAATTAGAAGATAGAGCAGAAGAGATTATCCAGGATATACAACCTACTGAATGAAAGTATGTCTAAATTATATATATCCTAGGGAGTTACTAGTCAGAGAAAGACAGTACTGTGATCTCTATGTGGAATCTAAAAGACGTAATACCAAACATCCTGGCTCATAGATACAGAGAACAGGTTGGTGGGGTGGGGGGGAGAGGGAGAGGGAGAGAGGGGAGAGGGAAAGGGTGTCAAAAGGTATAGACTTCAGCTGTAGTATGAACAGGTCATGATGAGGTAATGTACACCGTGGTGACTACAGTTAATATTGTGTTGCTTATTTGAAAATTGCTAAGAGAGTAAATCTTTTTTTATTAGGGTTTTTGAGAGTAAATCTACATTCTCCTAAGAACTATAAATGGTGACAGATGTTAACTAAACAATTTAGTGACCATTATGTTATATATAAACAAATACTGAGCTCTTTATATTGTACGTGTGAAGCATACAATATTATGTGCCATTTATACTTCAATAAATGTATTCAATAAATTCAAATGTATCTTTTCAAAAAAGTTTTGGTCTTTTGCTTTTTGGGTTTTTTTAATTGTTTAGGAATTTATTATCTGGCTCTTCTCTGCCATCTGGTGGTGTGTGAAGGGAACATTGCATTTAGAAGGAAAAAGGAATTTTATCTATTTTGAAATGTGCAACTTACTGAAAAGAAGCAATATATGCTTGTGTGTGTGTTTGTGATTCCAAACAGTAAAACCACAAAATTATAGCAGTAGTTCTAGGGCACAGAAACTTGACTATTTCTGATATTTTCTGGATTCTCTACCCATTCTTTTCTCACCTTCCTTGCCCTGTGTCACTGTCTGGCATTTTCAGTTTCATCTGTAGTTCTGAGTAAACTGAGTAATTGATATAAGGTCGACAAGGGGAAGAAGCTGCTAACTAGCAAGCCATAGGGGGGAAAAACACCTTTTAAAATGTGGTCTATCTCCCAGCTTTTTTTTTTTTTTTTAAACCAGATCTTTCTCACCTGCACGTAGCAGTTACCACTCTAATGAAGTTCAACAACAGGGTTTTATTAATGAGGGCAATGAACCAGAAAAAGAAAAGTTTTCAAAGCCACAAGTGGCTAGTTATTTCACCCTAACCCTAGTTATTTCACTGGTCCGAAAGTCGCAAACACATGTCCAAGATGGTGCTCTTTGCCCCTCCAAACTTGAGGCAGGAACTACAAAGTCCAGTCTTTCTCCGGTGTCTTCACTTCTCTCTCCAGTGTTCCATGCTGCTCAGCTCCTCCAAGGCGCTTCAAACTTTTTCCACAATTGCTGTTGCACAAATCAGCCTTCCAAATCCCTGGCCATCTCCAACTACCAACTCACCATGCCACCCCGCTGCGGTGCCACACTCTTCACACCGGCCACTCTTCCACGCGTCACCATGGCTCCCTGCCACCTCCAGCTCACTCTTCTAGGGGCTTCCCCTGGCCAGGTCATGTGGGCCTGTTCTCTCATTCCGCCATTCTCATCTTCTTCCTTTACTTTTTATTTTTTTTCCTTTGCTCCTCCCTTTTTATCATCACCCTCTCTTCTAGCTTCCCATCTTCTTTTGTGGTTCTCTCAGACCCCGCCCATCAGGGCATTTTGGCACCTATTCAGTTTTCAACTATGTCACCACACTGTATCATAATCAAAGTAAAACATTTCCTTCAGCATTTAATTAAATTAAATCAAAGTTTGTTTTATGACCTATATAAATGTGTGATCTCCTTTATCTCCCACATGGGCATCTTCTTGTCTATCTCTACACCCTGTGGTCCATAGATCCCATAAGATGTCCAACATCCTTGTCCCAAGACCTGTGATTGTGTTATAATACATGAAAAACAGAAGTGATTAAAATCCTTAAAATATGGGGACTGTTTTGAATTATCTGTGTGAGTATCAACCAATCATTTGATCCCTTTTTCTGCCTGAGGGAAAGACAGTGAGAGGGGATGGAAAGAGAGATGGGACAATCAAAGAAAGAACAGCAGACATTTGATGTGTGAAAGAACTGTGCTACCCATTGGTTCCTTTCAGGTTAAAGAACGAGGCCCCAAGTCAAGGAATGTTGGGGACTTCTAGAAGGAAATGAATTCTCCCCCAGAAAGAAATGTAGTCCTGTTAGCACCTTAATTTTAGCCTAGAGAAATGTGAACCAGATTTCTAACCTATAGGGCTGCAAGACAATGAGTTTATTTTAAGCTGTTAGGTTTGCTATAACTTGTAATGGCAGTGATAGAAATCTTTACCCCATGGTTTGGTCAGAATTGAGTCTGGAAGCATCGGGAGGACTGCAGAGCTGGCTTGAATTTGGGCAAGTGACAAACCTGAAGAACTTGAGGTAGGGTGGCAAACAAGTTTCTTAGGCTTCTCTAATGTTGCTCTTCCTTTTCCAGTTTATGTTGCAACCCCTCAGAAGCCTATCTATTATTTTTACCTTCTTTTTTCCCCCCAAGTTAAGTAGGAGCTTCATTTTTCACCTTTTCCTCTTCTTTTCTTGCCTAAAGGACCATATTAAAAATCATACCTTGTTGGCTGGGCATGGTGGTGCATGCCTGTAGGTGGCAGTCTAGGAATTCACAGCTAGGGATCGTGGTTCGAGTACTGCTGGGGGCACGAAGCGAGACCTAATCTCAAAAAAATATCTGGTGGCGCATGCTTGTAATCCCAGCTACCTGGGAAGCTGAGGTGGGGGGGCGGCGGGGGGATTGCTTGAGTCTGTGGTACCCCAGGCAATGAGAGCCTGCAGTCTCACAGGCAAAAATAGTGAGACCCAGTCTCAAAAAAAAAAAAAAAAGCATGCCTTGTTTTATTATACCCTACTTGTGTGTCACAGATGCCTTTTTTAAAAAAATTAATAAAATGAAAGTTTATGGCAGCTCTTCAAGCAAGTTTGTCAGTGTCATTTTTCCAGCAGCAAGTACTCCATGTCTCTTTGTCACATTTTGGTGATTCTTTTTTTCTTTTTTCTTTTTGAGGCTAGGTCTCCCTATTTTTGCCTGTGGAACCACAGGCTCTCATTGCCCAGGGTACCACAGACTTGAGCAATCCCCAGCCTCAGCTTCCCAAGTAGCTGGAATTATAGGCGCGCAACACCATGTCCAGCTATTTTTTTGGAACTAGGTCTCGCTACGGGCCCCAGGAGGGACTCGAACCGCAATCCCTAGCCCCGGCCACTTCATAGGCTGAAGCTTACAGGCACGAGCCACCATGCCCAGCTGACATTTTGGTGATTCTTAACAATATTTCAAACTTTTTCACCGTTATATCTGTCATGGTGATCTGTAACCAGTGATCTTTGATGTTACTAGTAATTGTTTTGAAGTGCCATGAACTAGTCTAGGTAAGATGGTGAACTTAATTGATAAATGTGTGTTCTGACTTCTCTATCACCATTCCATGGCTGCTTCTCTCTCCCTCTCTTTGGGTCTTCCTACTCCCTGAGACACACAACAGTATTGAAATTAGGCCAGTTAATAACTCCATAATAGCATGTAACTGTTCACGTGAGAGTCACATGTCTCTTACTTTAAATCAAAAGCTTTTCTGATTAAATGTAGTGAGGAAATTATGTTGAAAACCAGGGCAAGCCTAAAGTTAGACCTCTTGAGCTAGCCAGCTAGGCTGTAAATGCAAAGGAAAAGTTCTTCAAGAAAATAAAAAGTACTTCTCTAGCAAAAACATGAGTAGTTAGAAAGTGAACAACATTATTACTGAATCAGAGAGAAAGGTTTAGTGGTCTGACTAGAAGGCCAAACCAGCCACAACTATCTCCTAGTTCAAGACCTAATCTAGAACAAGTCTCTTCAATTCTGTCAAAGATGAAAAAGGTGAAGAGGTTAGAGAAGAAAAGTTTGAGGCTACCATAGGTTGGCTCATGAGACTTAGGGAAAGAAGTCATCTGCAGAGGAAGAACACACATTATACAAACTCCATCATAAAATGGGTGAAGGACCAGATAAAAATCCAGCCCACAAGCCTGAGCTGGACAAAACAGATGGACAATCAAGAGAAGCGGTGTTTGCAAGACAGGAGAAACAACTATGGAAACACAATGTCAAGGGCTGTACCTTTGCATTTCCTGGGTCTAGAAGACCCAAGACTTCATTTTGGAGATGTCTTTTAGGAGATCAAGGCACCCCTCCCTATACTACGGGAGAGGAGAGGAGGGCCAAGAACTGGGGGCATCGGAATGAGTGAGACAGGAAATGATCTACAATGGCCACTCATGGATGCCTGTATCCACAGAGAAACTTCTTTACTGACCCTGGCAGGGGGTGAGAACCACCCCCCCCCAAATCTGATGCCAGAACCATAAGATAAAGCAGCAAAACAACAGGGATGGGATTGGAGAAGTCAGCCTCCAATGAGAAAACATGGGCAGACCACAAATAGATATGGCCACCCAACACAATCTTAAGACTGAAAACCTACCAGCAAGGTTCGCCTGATTCCAACAACACCGTCCTTCACCCAATGAAAGAACACTGCCACAGGAAAGAAAGAGACTAATGGATATAACACAGACTAGCAAACAACAAAGAACGAGGTTTGAGAGAATGGAGGGGACACGAGAGGGAGGAGGGATCCTAAGAACCATTTACCAAAGTTGTGATTTAAAGAATAAAAATAAATAAATAAGTAAATAGATAGATAAATAGATAGATAAAAGAAGTCATCTCCATAATATTAAAATGCAAGATGAACTAGCAAGAACTGATGGAGTTATAGCAAGTTACCTAAAAGATATAATAAGATACTCGATAAAGGTGGCTACTCTAAACAGCATATTTTCAGTATAGGTGAAATGGCCTTATGTTGAAAAAAGATGGAATTTGATACCTAGAGAGAGGTGTTACTTTATGGCTTTAGGATTTCAAAGGATGGTTAACTCTCTTATTAAGGCCTAATGTAGATGGCTGACTTAAAGCTGAAGTCAGTGCTCATTTACCATTCTGGAGTCCTTGGGTCCTTAAGAATTATATGAGAGCTACTTTGTTCTATAAATGGAACAACAAAGCCTGGATGACAAGTCTTTTTATAAGATGGTTTAGGGATTGTATTAAGCCCACTGTTGAGATTGACCATTGAGAATGAGAAGATTGACTACAGTTTTGAATGAAGTTCTGTGTATAAGTTACTATCAAACAGCATTACATACTATAAAGAAATCTTTCATGAAAGGAATAGTCAATTGAGGCATCAAATTTATTATCTTATTATAAGAAATTGCTGGAAAGATATCCCGTGCTCATGGATTGAAAGAATTAACATTGTTAAAATGGTCATCTTGGACAATCGAGAGAACCAGTACATGCAAGACAGGAGAATTAGCTAGGGAAACATGATGTCACATTGTGCACCTACGCGCTCCCCAGGTCTAGAAGACCCAAGACTTCATTTTGGAGATGCCTTTTTAGGATTCCAAGGCACCACTCCCCACACTATGGGAGAGGAGAGTAAGGCCAAGAACTGGGGACATCAGCCCCACAGCAGGTCTGCAAAGTGAGGCAGTGGAGACTATCTACACATGCCACTCATGGATGCCTGTATCTACAGAGAAACTTCTTCATGGACACTGGCATGGGTGAGATCCCCCCTAAATACAACACCAGAACCATAAGATAAAGCAGCAAAACAACAGGGATGGGATTGGAGAAGTCAGCCTCCAATGAGGAGCACAACAGACCACAAATAGATGTAGACTGGCCACCCAACACAATCTTAAGACTGAGAACCTACCAGCAAGGTTCGCCTGGTTCCAACAACACCGTCCTTCACCCAATGAAAGAACACTGCCACAGGAAAGAAAGAGATGCCACAGGAAAGAAAGAGACTAATGGACTTAACACAGACTAGCAAACAACAAAGAACAGGGTTTGAGAGAATGGAGGGGGCACCAGAGGGAGGAGGGAGGAGGAGTTATCCCAAGAACCATTTACCGAGGTTGTGATTTAATGAGTAAAATAACTAAATAAAAAAAATAATAAAATGACCATCTTACCCAGAGCAATATATAGGTTCAGTGCAATGAAAATAGATAGCTATTACTGAAAGTTATATAGAACCACCAACGACCCCAAATAGCCAAAAGTCTTTTTTATTATTAACTTTTTTTTTTTTTGAGACTAGGTCTCGCTATTTTTGTCCGTGGAACCGCAGGCTCTCGTTGCCCGGGGTACCACAGACTCAAGCAATCCCCAGCCTCAGCTTCCCAGGTAGCTGGGATTGCAGGCGCGTGCCACCATGCCCAGCTCTTTTCTTTTTTTTTGGAACTAGGTCTTGCTACAGGCCCCAAGTGGGACTCGAACCACGATCCCTGGCCCCAGCCGCTTTATAGGCTGAAGCTTACAGGCACGAGCCACCGTGCCCGGCCTATTATTAATTATTTTATATATGTATATATACATATATATGTATATATACATATATATATTTCACATCTTTTATTCCCCAGGGATGACCCTCCACCTTCCCTCCCTGATTGCTTCCTCCCATCCCCCATCTCCCGGTTGTATACTTTGGTTGTTAGCTTGAACCAAAACAATCATGACCAAAAAAAGTAGTGTTATGCCCCAGATTTCAGACTATACTACAAAACTATAATAATCAAAACAGTTTGGTATTAGAATAAAAATTAAAAACAGAGCAGTGGAATAGAATTGAGATCCCAGAAATAAACCACAACTTTTATGGACAGTTAATTTACCACAAAGCTCAACCTAGCTACAACATTCTCTTAAACCAAAGTCTAATTCAGAGCAAGATCGTAACTATCTTCAATTCAAAAACAAATGTTTGAAAGACTGTGGAGAAAAAGGAACCCTTGTATACTGTTGTTGGGATTATAACTGGTACAATCTCTGTGAAAAAGAGTATGATGGTTTCTCAAAATATTAAAAGTGAATATTCTGTATCACAAAGTAATACTCCTAAGTATCTGCTTGAGGAATACAGAAAAAATTTGAAGGGAAACTTACATTCCCATATTCATTATAGTACTATTTATAATAACTGCACTATAGAAATATCTTAATTGCCTAATGACAAATGAATTGGTAAAAAAGATAAGAGTATATATATATACATAATGGAATACTATTCAGCTATTAAGGATATTACATCTTGCCATTTGTGACAACATGGATGGATCTGGAAGAGATTGTCCTAAATAATTCAGAAGAAAAAAGACAAATTTCACACGTGGAATTTAAAGAAACAAAGCAAAGGAATAGACAGAACTAAAACAGCACAAGCTCTTGAAATCTGATTGCAGCACTAAGGGTAACAGAGGGAGGTGGAGGCTAGAGAGCAAAGTAGGATGTCATAGAAGATTATGGATATTTTGGTGGTGGGTGTGGTGTGGTAATGTACCTTTAAAGAGGTGTGGACCTATACCCCCTAAAACATACATGGTGTTATAAACCAAGGTTACCTTAATTAAAAAAACCCATTAAAGTTTCTGGGAATCTTATATTAGTTTCCCACTGTCAGAAGCAACTTTCTCATTTTCTGTCTGCAGGATCTCTCCATGCTGTCTGCTAATATTTTCAAAAAGCAAGTTCACCAGTTTTTTGATAAACTGCCATTTAAGAGTGAACTTAGTGACTCATTTCAAACAAACTTATATGGCCAGAACCACTGTGTGTGTGTGTGTGTGTATGCATATGTAAGATCAACCTGTTGTACATTTTAACTGAACTATAGGTGTTTTCTTATCCATTATGTCTCAAAGTCGAAAAAAAATTGTATGTAACTTCTGAGACTAGATCATAAAAGGTATTAAGGCTTCCCCTGTTCTTCCTCTCTCTTGGCTCACTCTCTGGGAGAAGCCAATTGCATGCCAAAGCATCTCTATGGAGAGAGCCACATAGCAGGGCCACCTGCCAAGAGCCATGAAAATGAGCTCTCTTGGAAGCAGATCCTTCAGCCCTGACTGCTGTCATGCAAGACCCTGAACTAAAATCACCTAGCTAAACCATTTGCAAATTCTTGACTCACAGAAACCATGACATAACAAATATTTGTGTTCTAAGCTGCTAAATTTGTGGGTAATTCATCATAGGTAACTAATACAGACTTTGTTTCTTAGATGTAGAACTCCTTTCTTAAAAAACTCAAGAACGCTGGGAGTTTTGGAACTAAATAGTAGGCAGAAACTGGGACTTTTAAGAGAATGCCAGAGAAAAACTGAGCCAAGAGTCTACAAGATAAAGCCTCATGGCCTTTCAAGTGGATAACGACTTAAAGGGAAGTGAGGAAATCACTATTAGAAACTAATGAAAAAGGGATCATTTTTATGTGAAGACTAAAATTTCAGTAACTGTCACTTGTTAATGTGGAAAGAAGATATGAACATGTATGTGAAGAACTGGATGGGTTATTTTTTTAATTTAATTTAAATTTTTAAATTTGCATATATATGTGTATGTATATTTATATTGCATTATTGTGTACCCAGGGGCTTTCCCACTTCCTAACACCGGTTAACCATCCTACTCTTTTGTGCTCTTTACCTCCCCCACTTTCTTCCCCCTCCTCCTCTCTCGATCCATTGTTCAGTCCCATTGGTTGTTTTTATTTTTTTCTTGTTCATTTGTTTGTTTTTCTCTATATCCATCATATAAGTGAGACCATCCTGTGTTTTTCTTTTTCTTTTTGACTTATTTCTGCACTATGAGTCTGTCTAAGGACTGGATGGTTTAGCTAAGGAAATTTCCAGGCAGAATGTTGAAGATACTGTTTCTTCCTATAGTTGCTGCTCATGGTAAAATGTTGAGAGGAGCTGTTTAAAAATGGTTACAAACAGACAATCCAGGACTTTCTGGTCTTAAAAAATCCCAGCATTTTCTAAGAGCAAATAATGCTAAATTTAACAACTGACTTCTGGGCAAGTATCAAATCCAGGAAACTATGAGGTAAACATGATCTAATGAGCTGAGAAGTTTAGGGGATAATTTTGTTACATCACAGTATAATTAATATACTTTCTTCTTAACTTAGGTTAATAACCTTGCCCCAGGCCTCGTGGAGAAAATGACATAACTCCTCTCATCTTCCTTATACTATCCATAGCCTACTGTTATCTGTGCTTAGGCTCTCTGCCTTTTCCTCCCTTGAAATGAACCCATGCCAGTCTTTCCATTGTGCTTTTTATTCCACCCCCTTTAAGTACTTTAATTCACCAACAGACACATTCTCTCTTTCTTTATCATTTCCCTCTGTTTTGATTCATTCTCATCAACAAACATGTCCTAATTATCTCCCATCTTCTGAAAACAAATCTCCATTTATTCCATCTCCCTTCTGGCCATTACCCCATTTCATTCTTTACAACCTCTTTGACTTCTACTTCCTGACTTCTTGTTCTCTTTCAGCTTACCCTATTTACCTTTTTGTCTAGTGACTCTTCTGACTATTTGCTTGTCAGGGTCACTAGTGACCTTCATGCTACTCTATCCAGTCATCTCTATTCTTTAACCTTAGTTGGTGTCTGCAATATTTCTTTAGGTGGCCTCTCCCATATATTTTAAAACAGTTTAGTTGAGATAATTTACATACTACACAATACACCCGTTTAAATTGCTTTTTAATGTTTTTTTTTAAAATTCAACATTTTTTTTTGTATCCCCTAAAAGAAACCCTTATTTAGTGGTCACTCCTCATTTCCCCTTTATTTTCTGTCCCAACCCTAAGAAATTCTAATTGACTTTCTGTAGATTTGATTAATCTGGGCATTTCATATAAACAGAATCATAAAACAAGTGGCCTTTTATCCCTCAATTCTTTCATTTAGTATAGTGTTTACAAGGTTTATCTATGTTGTACCAAGTATGAATATTTTATTTCTTTTTATTGCCAAGTAATACTCCATTATAGAGACATGTCACATTTATTTATCCACATTAATTAGTAGAATTTTAGATTGTTCCCACTGTTTGTTTACTATGAATAATGCTGTTCTGAACATTGTGCATACATTATTATGTGAATGTAAGATTTGATTTTTTTTTTTTTTTTTTTTTTTTGAGACTAGGTCTCGCTATTTTTGCCTGTGGAACCGCAGGCTCTCGTTGCCCGGGGTACCACGGACTCAAGCCATCCCCAGCCTCAGCTTCCCAGGTAGCTGGGATTACAGGCGTGTGCCACCACACCCAGCTGTTTTTTTGGAACCAGGTCTCACTACGGGCCCCAGGCGGGACTCGAACCCCGATCCCTGGCCCCGGCCGCTTCATAGGCTGAAGCTTACAAGCACGAGCCACCGTGCCCGGCGTAAGATTTGATTTTTCTTTGATTTATACTTAGGAATGGAATTGCCACATCATATGAAAATGCTTTGGTTAGCCTTTCAAAAAACTGCCAGACTATCTTGCAAAGTATCTGTTTTGTAGTATCCTGTGTTGGTGGTTCTGATTTCTCTACTTCTTCATCAGCTCTTATATTGTCTGTCTTTGATTTTAACGATCTGCTAAAAATTGAGTATGTTCTTTCCCTGTCTTGATTCCCCCAATTCATATGTTAAAATCCCAATGTGAAGATATTTGGAGGTGGGGACTTTGGGAGGTAATAAAATTTATTTATGTTATGTCATGAGGATAGACTTTCCATGATGGTATTGGTACCCTTATAAAGGATGGTAAAATCAAAGCTCCTGTCTCCCATTGGCATTTGAATTATACAGAGAAAAATACTATACCCTCATCATTCAACTATGCTGGAATCCTGAGTAGATTTCCAACCTTCAGAAATAAATTTCTGTTGTATGAACTACTAGTTCTATAGTAGTCTGTTACACAACGCTCATTAAAATTTTTTTGATCAAATTCAATTGATAACTTTGTTTAGTTTTTATTGATGTAGCATTGTTTTATGTTGTTGTTCTTATTTTGGAAGTATAGGATCAGGTGGTGTTATCATAGTACACCTACCACCAAAGCACCTATAATCTACCATCACACCCATTGTGCTTTCTCACTTTGTTCTTTCTCCCTCTCTCCCCCAGACTGCTCAGTACTGTAGTCAGCTTTCAAGGGTTAGTTTCTTACGTTTGACTTTATCTGACCATTTGTTTGGTTTCTCTGTATTCCACATATAAGTGACACCATCTGGTACTTGTCTTTCTCCTTCTGACTTATTTTCTTAGCATAATCTTTTCTGGTTCCTTACATGTTACTGCAAATAGCATGAGTTTACTTATTTTGATCATGTAGTGATATTCTCTTATGTATATATACTACATCTTCTTAATCTTCTCTTCTGTTCTGGGGGTTTACGTTGTTCCCACAGCTTGGCCATTACAAGCAGTGTTGCAATGAACATGGTAGTGCAAGTTTCTCTTCAAATTACTACATTAGTGTTCTTAGTATAGAGACCTAGGAGTGGGACTGCTGGGTTGTGATATATTCATTTTTAATCTTTTAAGAAGTCTCCATTTTGCTCAGGGTCTCAGGGACTCCGGGCCCAGGGATCTCAAGCTGGGGAAGCTGGCCTCTACCTCCATGTGGGCAGAAGGAGGGGGCTGAGCACCTCTGCTGGGGCACGGGCTCAGGGCCCTTAGGCTTACTCCAACCTAAATAGACTTGCACTAGGGATGAAGAATTCAGTCTCCCATGGCCAGCCATGGAATCTGGTCACAACGCTCATGAATGCTGGTGATTCCTACCATAGGTGTGGGGGCTGAGGGGCCACTAGGGACGTGTCTTGGTGAGACCAAGACAGGTAAGTGTGTGGACTAGGTGTGCGGGGGTCTCAGGACTCCTGCACCCTGCAGCCAGCCATGGTGACTGGTCACAACATCCAGCGGGGAGCAAAGGTGGCCTTGGGAGGACGCTTGCCCAACCATCCAGGCCCCACCACCACGCAGGGAGGAGTCAGTGTGGGGGTAGGGTGGGGATTTGAGCTCCATTCCCTAGCAAGCAACCTAAGCAGGCTGCTTTCACGCCCAGGATCCCAGGCTGTCTGAGCTCCCTTGCCAGCAGGGGGCCAAGATGGTGATGACCCCTGGGTAAGCCCCCCAAAGCCTACAGAGCCTGGGAGGGGGGGACGGGTGGATTTCTAGCCCTATCCACCAGGATATGGTTGTTGCACAGGATGGCTATCTGCAGCCCGGATGGGCAGGGACTTGTTTCCTCCAGCCCCCATCCAAGGGGTGTCTTGGGAGGATGCTTGCCCAATCATCTAGTCCCTGTCCCTGTGCAGGGAGGTAATGGCATGCGGGTAGGCCCTTCCATTTCACTCTCACTCCAGCTAATCTTTAGGAGGAGGAAGAACACTCATAATACAAACCCCATCATAAAATGGGTGAGGGACCAGGTAAAAATCCAGCCCACAAGCCTGAGCAGGACAAAGAAGATGGACAATCAAGAGAACCAGTACATGCAAGATAGGAGAATCAACTACTGAACACAATGTCATGATGTGCACCTACACGCTCCCTGGGTCTAGAAGACCCAAGACTTCATTCTGAAGATGCCTTTTAGGAGTCCAAGGCACCCCTCCCCACACTATGGGAGAGGAGAGGAGGGCCAAGATCTGGGGGCATCGGCCCCACAGCAGGGTTGCAAAGTGAGACAGAGGAGACGATCTACAACAGTCACTCATGGATGCCTGTATCCACAGAGAAACTTCTTCACACAGACACTGGAAGGGAGTGAGACCCCCCCCCCCCATAAATCTGACACCAGAACCAGAACCATAAGATAAAGCAGCAAAACAACAGAGATGGGGTTGGAGAAGTCAGCCTCCAATGAGAAAACATGGGCAGACCACAAATAAATATAGACTGGCTGCCCAACACAATGTTAAGACTGAAAACCTACCAGCAAGGTTCGCCTGGTTCCAACAACACAGTCCCTCACCCATTGAAAGAACACTGCCACAGGAAAGAAAGAGATTAATAGACTTAACACAGATCAGCAAACAACAAAGAATGGGGTTTGAGAGAATGGAGGGGGCACCAGAGGGAGGAGGGAGGGGGAGGTATCCCAAGAACCATTTACCGATGTTGTGATTTAATGAATAAAAATAACTAAGTTAAAAAAAGAAATCTCCACATTGTTTACTGTTGGAGCTGGGCCAGTCTACATTCCCACCAACAGTGTAAGAGGCTTCCTTTTTCTCTACAGTCTAACTTGTTTCTAGTCTTTTTGATATGGGCCATTTTCACAGGAGTAAAGTGGAATCTCCATGCTGTTTTAGTTTCATTTCCCTTATGGTAAATGATAATTAGCATTTTTTTCATGAGATTATTGACCATCCGTATATCTTCTTTGGAGAAGCATGTGTTTAGATCTTTTGACCATTTTGTGATTAGGTTGTTTTCTTAGAATTCTTTGTAGAGGCCGGGCATGGTGGCACGTGCCTTTAATCGCAGCCTATGGGGTGAAGCCAGAACTAGGAATTGCTTGAGTCCCCGGGTTCAACACCCGCCCGGGGCAACATAGTGAGACCTAGTCTCAGAAAAAAAAATTTTAAAGAAAAAGAAGAATTCTTTGTCAGATGTATGGTGTGTACATATTTTCTCCCATTTGGTAGGGAGTCTTCCTGTTTTAGTTATGATTTATTTTGCTGTACAGAAGCTTTTTAATTTGATGTGGTTCCAGTTGTCTATATTTTCTTTTGTTTTCCTTACAGCCCTCAGTTTTGAGACACTTTCTTATTTTGACTTCCAAGATAATCACATTCTCCTGCTTTTTTCCCTTGCTACACTTTGTGTGTTTACTTCATCTTTCTCCTCATTCTCTCTTTTTTTTTTGCACTAAACCTCTAAATATTGGAGTAACCTAGGATTCTGTCATGAGTCTTGTTTTCTGTGGATCCTATCTTGCTATGTCACCTTATTTCATGCCTTTAAATTTTATGTGTAAGTTTTTTTCCAAGTTTATATCTTTAGCTTTAGCCATTTCCTGATCTACAATATCCTATATTCAGTGGTGTATTTGACAACTCTTCTTAGATGTCTAAGAGTTATTTCAGACTTATCATGTGCAAAACAGGACACATGATTTTTACCCACAGACTTGCTTCCTCTCACAGTCTTCCAAATTTCAGTAAGTAGAATTGCTATTCACCCAATTGCTCAAGCCAGAAGCCTACAAGCCATTTGTGATTCCTCCTGTCCCTGTCTCTATATTATGTCTGCCATCAGGTCACTTTTGACCTCGCCACCTCAATTTGAAGGTATCCATTTCTTTTCTTATCTCCTACTATGAGCCATGTCCCACATATCATTGTCTCTCCCTACTTCTGGACTACTATAGTAGGTCTATACTGATTTCCCTGCTTCTACATTATAAGCCATAATTCATAAAGCATCCTGTGTCTTTGAAATTGCCTTTTACATTTTAAGACAACTCATCCTACTTCCTTGTCTGAAATTCTCCTATGGTTTCTACTGCTTTTGAAATCTAAATTTGTTTGCTTGGCCTACAAATCTAAGTTTGTTTGCCTGTATAATGTAGTCTTTGCCAGATGCCTGTCTTCTTTTCATACCACTGTTCTCCCTGTCAGCAGCCCACTTCTTTCTCCTTTGGGACCTTTATACTAACTCTTTCCAAACCTAGTATGTTTATTTCCTCTATATCTTCACAAGACTGGTTTTTTGTCATTCACGTTTCAACAACTATCATTCCTAACTTTTGTGTGCATGTGTTTATTTTTTTTTTCAGTTGTTGTAAAAACTCAGTTTTATTAAGTAATCAAAGGTCTGATAAAGTTGACATGAAATACAGGAAATTATTTTGATTATATTTTTGATTATTTTATTGTAATAGTTTTATTGACAAGTTGCACAAAAAGTAAATAAATCTTTAGAATATTTTATATTGGTTTCTTAAGTCATTAATCTAAGAAACTAGATTCCTTAGATATATATAAAAATTAGGTTCCAGTTTTCTAGCACTACATTACTGAGTTCATTTTTAAAGCCCTTGTAAATAAATCGATTTGATTTTAGCCAGGTTTGACCTTACAACATAAAATTTCTTTTCAACAAAACTGCTATTTTTAATATCCATTTATATTCTATTCCTTTTTATTTCTCATCTATAAACTTTGTTATTTTACTTTAGGACAAAAACATCCTACTTTCGTTGTATCCTGTTTTCCTCCCATTCTTGTGTGCATATGTTTATTTGATGCTCTGCCAGCACTCCCCATGGCAATGGTATAAAATCCTTGTGGTCAAGGCCTTACCTATCAAGTTCAGGGTTACATTCCCTGAAATTAATAGGATGTCTGGTAAGTCATTCTTTAAATATTTGTGTGTGAATGAATGATTTTGGACTCATTCCCAAATTGAATTTAGGATCAGAATAAGCTTTATTTAGGCAAAGAAGAAATGAAAAATAGCAAGAATTACCCAGTAATTGTGTCTCAACTGTATAGTAAGTATGTAGAAGACATAAATTCCTTAACTTTAATATACCTAGGTATAGGGCCAGGCACGGTGGCTCATGCCTGTAAGCTTCAGCCTATGAAGCGGCCAGGGCTAGGGATCACGGTTTGAGTCCCACCTGGGGCCTGCAGCGAGACCTAGTTCCAAAAAAATAGCTGGGCGTGGTGGCGCACGTCTGTAATCACAGCTACCTGGGAAGCTGAGGCTGGGGATTGCTTGAGTCTGTGGTACCCCGGGCAACGAGAGCCTGCGGTTCCACGGGCAAAAATAGTGAGACCTAGTCTTAAAAAAAAAAAAGAAATATACCTAGGTATAATATGTAAACAGCATCCTATGCTGAATTCCTGAGAGGTCAGTCATAAAGTCATAAAGGAACAATGTTACCACAACCCCAGTACCCCTGCAAATAGCACGAGATTTGAAGGACAGCTGGCACTTGCCTCCCAACTGCAAGGTGCTGAGTGTAGTTCAAGGAGGTTGTTTACAAGATGAATATCTGCTTCAGGAGTCAGTTGCTACCTATTGAGGACAAGGGATAGTGGAGTCAACAGAAGAAAGTATAGGGAGTCCAGTGAGTGTAGTGTGTAGCTGATCTGGAAGATGAAGCAAGAAGACTTGGATGGGGCTTCCTGACGGACATAACTTAGAATTGTGAGCCTGAATTAGTGCATATATGTATATGTGTGTGTATCAGATCCGTAAGTCTTTGTAGTGAGGTACGCGGAGCCTCAGGGTAAGTAACTACATTGTGTCTATTATAGTATAACTTTTTAAAAAAAAAATTTTTTTTTTTTTTTGAGACTAGGTATCGCTATTTTTGCCCATGGAACCGCAGGCTCTCCTTGCCTGGGGTACCACAGACTCAAGCAATCCCCAGCCTCAGCTTCCCAGGTAGCTGGGATTACACGTGCGCGCCACCATGCCCAGATATTTTTTGGAATTAGGTCTCGCTACAGGCCCCAGACGGAACTCGAACCGCAATCCCTAGCCCTGCCGCTTCATAGGCTGAAGCTTACAGGCACGAGCCACCATGCCTGGCCTATAGTGTACTTTTAAGTGTTTCTCATTATTTTAAAATTATCTATGTGAAAGGTTTGATTGAGTTTGAAATTGCTTTGCACTAGCACAAGGTATCTCCCCCTACCATTTCCCTTCTCTTTCAGTAATCTCTGACCTGTTGAATTTCTTTCTCCCTTGGGGCCTTTATCATAAGTGTTCACTCAGTCTGGAATACTTTGAGTAGATTCTCTAAATGTTACTACAGTTATGGCTTTAAATTATTTATTTATTTATTTATTTATTTATTTATTTATTTATTTATTTATTTATTTATTTATTTATTTATTTATTTATTTTCATTCTGAATTTGGAAGCTATATATTTCATGTTTACTTTTCACTAAACAAAAACAGATGCTCATGATTTCTGTATTATCAATCTTATATGTAAAGTTATGGCTTTTAAAAGAATGGTTATTAAAGTTTGAATAGGGCCTATTGATTAATTAATAGTATTGGACCAAAATTAATTTTCTTTATGTGATACTTATATTGTGGCTGTATAGGAGAATGTCCTTGTTAGTAGTAGTTATACACTAAAGTTTTAGTATGAGTACTGAGATACGGTTTTGATCATTCTCGGTTGTTTTAGGAAAAGAATTATTTGTATTAATGGTGCAGCTCTTTAAGTTTAGAGTTATATCAGAATTTAAAATACATTATATTTAAATGCGCAAGCTAAAGCTTCTCTTTAGAATATTCTGATATTGTATTAATTATCTTTATTAAATTTTTTCCATCCAGATAACTCAGATTCTTTCCAGGTTATCCTTGTATGTTGTATAAGTATTGTCATTTTTCCGTGTACTCCATAATATTTAAAAGGCTGTGAAACATCATTTTAGGCAGAGACAGCCAAATATGTATGCAAAATCACACATGATTTTCCAGATGAAAAAAACTCACATTTAAATACCTGAACTAGCAGTCCTTTTTCTCTTTTTCTTTTTAAGGTAAGCATGTAAAGCTCATCAGGTATGATTTTTAGAATGATTGGAAGTAGTTCAGCTTGTCTGAAAAGTAGTGAAATTGGTGCTAAAGTGACTGTCAAGGTAGAAGACATTTAACAGTCTTACCTGGGTGGTGGTACCATTCATTGACATAAGCGACATATGATTCACTTCTGAAACTGATAACCAAGGGCACAACTGTGCTGCCCATGGGTACATACTGCCAGAGGATACTTCTTGACCTCATCTTTCCATCTCAAGTTGTCCTAAGCTTGTGTGTGTTTTGTTTGTTTGTTTGTTTGTTTGTTTGTTTTTTGAGACTAGGTCTCGCTATTTTTGCCCATGGAACCGCAGGCTCTCATTGCCCGGGGTACCACAGACTCAAGCAGTCCCCAGCCTCAGCTTCCCAGGTAGCTGGGATTACAGGCGCGTGCCACCATGCCCAGCTATTTTTTTTGGAACTAGGGCTCGCTACGGGCCCCAGGCGGGACTCGAACTGCAATCCCTAGCCCCGGCCGCTTCATAGGCTGAAGCTTACAGGCACGAGCCACCATGCCGGCCCTAAGCTTGTGTTTTTAAGAGGCACTTCTCAGAAATGTAAAAAGGGTCTCAAAGAAAGTGGTTTTCTGCTATATTTATTTTCAAATAATTTAGCAAAAACTACACTTTAAATAAACACAAGTTGTAAGATAATCTATTGAAATAAAAATGTGCCTTTAGTTCCATTTTCCTCTTTTATTCCAAGAATGCTTTTCTGTTTCTTTCTTTGAGCTTTTGTTCAACAAAGTTAATGCAAAAGTACAATTGCTCTTTGTTTTTTAAAGCTTAAACTCATTGAAGGACTTATGCTGTGTTGTCCTGGAAGAGTGGGTAGGGACAAGGATCCAGGAGGGAGAGTCTATTATGGAGACCTCAGAGATTTATTTTAAGAGAAAAGGTCCAAGGATCCAGAGGGAGGGCCCAGGATCCAGATCCTCTGTGCTGTTTCCTCGGTAGCCCTTGAGGGAGGATGTGTGGAATAGTTTTGTGATACAGAGGTAAGTTGACTCTGTTGTGGCTCCTAGCATTGGTAAGGAGCCCCAGCTCAAGCTGGGAGATCCATTTCAGGAAGCAGTTAGATCACCTTCCTTGGAGGGACTTGTGATCTTGAACAGAAGGCTGGTCAGAGGTGGCCAGTCAAGGCCAAAGATGAAAGGGCTATTCATAAGTGTCCTAAAGTATTTAAAACCTGAAATTTGCCCTAGGGATGAGATGTTGCCTCAGTATTGACTGAGGAATGGTATTCACCTGAGGAGTGGTGGTTTAATGTGATTTAATTTGATAATAGAAAAAAAAA
>PVHY01023903.1:0-20329 GCA_004024945.1 Uropsilus gracilis
CCCCCCCCCTTCCTTCCCTTTCTCCTCTTTCCCCAGAGGTGTCAGTTTGGACAGAGACAGAGACAGCCCATCCAGGGTAGGGAACTGCGGATAGGCGGGAGAAACTGAGTCATCTGGACTTTCCCCAAACCTCACCCACGAGGCAGCCCCCACCCTCCTGGGAACCCAGCTGTTGCACTAGTGGAGGCCAGCCCACTGCGAATTAGAAAGCCATCAATGGAGCAGCCATCCTTGTCCAATTTAGGCATCCAGAATAGCTCCAGCCACTGGGGGGGGGGGGGGGGGGGGGGGGGGGCAGGATGGCGGCAGCCCACCCAGCCAGGCCCAGCCCCACCAGCCAGGCCACACTGTTTAAGAAAAACGCCCCGATGTTGTCTGCTGTGACCAGCCCTCCACCCCCCACCCCCACCCCCACTTTCCATCTCTTGATGCCATGATTTGCCTAATCAATTCCCGCAGCTGGGGCTCTTTAGCCAAGTCTCAGCCCAGAGCCCTGGCTGTCTGCTGGGCTAACGGACTTGCTGGGAACTGGCTAGATGCAAAGAGAATTCCTTGTGATGTTGTCTCGCTCACAACGGCAAGTGGTCCCCCAGAATCTCCGCGCCTGTTTTGACTTCTGCTCCTGACGGACCGAACCAGCCACGCCACCCTCATCAACGCGGCGTGTTTTCACTTTAAAACCACCAGATGAAAACGCACGATGTAGAAACCTAATTCCTTGGTTTCTCTGTTATTTCTAAATCAGCCCCCGTCTGCGTCTGTGCAGGCTTATCGGTCAGGGGCGTTTCTCCCTTGGCGGGTTGTCCTTTTTGATGACCTTGAAGCCCTTGAACATCAACATGTTTGTCACTTCCTACGGCGACAAGATCAGCGTGACGCCGAGGATGTGAATCTTGGCGTGCATCTTGCTCATCACGCGCCCCCGTGAGCACTTTGCCTTTGAGTGCTTTTGTGGCTTCTTACATCCTAAATTTAAATGTTCGCAGCAGCCCCTTCATGCCTTTCTTCCTCCTGGGCCTGGCCTTGAAGACTTGCGCCTTGCTCCTTGCTCGGAACTGAAGGACACGTGATCGGAGCAGAATTAATGCTGCAACAACAAAACAAGCAGAATATTCTTCGTTGCTCCATGAGAACTCAGGAAAAGCTGCCAGGAATGTGGAAAGGAGGGAGGGAGGCCAATCGCCCTTCAAGGCAGGTCCGTGGTGGCTTCCCCGACCTCTGGACATGATCTTGGGAGGCTGGCAGGTGGGTTAGCTGGCTAAGGGGGCAGCTACTGCCAGCGAGGAAGCAGCGAGAAGCTCATGACGACTCAGGTGCATGCATGCACTCCTGAGAAAACGTGATGTGTTTTTTGCTCTTTCCATTATCCAAACATGTTCATGGCCCACATGTCTAATGGCCCGGAATTGACCATGGAAAGAAATGAAAGTCTCTTTTCAGTTTCCTGGAAGACAGCATCCTGAAGGCGGAGTTCTGCCAACCGTCAGCTCGAATCTTCCAGACCTTTTCCCATCACCCAGTGATATCAGCGCAGTGGGCTGGTCCTCCCCCTCGGGGGACGGACAGCATTTCGTCACGCAGTATCCCATGAGGTCAGTTGTTTGCATCTTTATCCCACAAACAGCTCTATAGCAAACCTTGGACAGAATTTTTGCCATCTATGCAATTATATATATTTTTATACCCCAGAGGGCAGGTTTGTTATATAGAAAAAGGAGAGGATGCTTTGCACAGACACACCAGGGCTGAAGGCGGTGTCCCTGGAAGGGACAGGGGTGTTCGGGGACTGCCTCTGAAAACACTGATGTGGAACAGGTTTCGCAAATCATACTCGACCCAAATGGTATCTGTTGAAGTTCGGTGGAAATCGCCCCATCCCACCTTCCAGGAGGCATGTTCTCCCCAAGACTGTATGGGGGAACCTGCTTCCTGTCCATGATACACGTCACTGTCTTTTCGAATGGTGCCAGCCTGATGGGGGAAAATGGTCTTTTAGAGCCATGAGCTGGACGCAGTTCTTGACTTAGGAATGCTTGGCTGATGGTTTTCCAGCTCCAGGTGTGGGCTTTACGTGGGGAGTAGAAACGTATGAGGAATTTCGAGTTTTGGAGAGACAGTCTCTGGTGGTGCCTGGGTTTCATCCGTGAACCCCCTGCTCCAACTGCGTGGTTGTGGGTTGACAGCTGGGACTTCGGGGAGGGTGTGGGCTGGGCTGGGCTGAGCTGGGCTGGGCAGGTCATTGAATGCATTTTCCACTTTGTAGGTTTTTCAGCTCATGGCGGGTGGTGAGGATGAAGCCAGCACAAGCTGAAAGCGGGGGTATTTTGGGTGACATTCGCTGTCTTGTCGTGGGTTTGCTAGTATTCTAAAGACGTTTCCCATAAACCACACCTTGATGGCCTCTGCCATTTGAAAACTTGAGTTTTCCTCATTGTTACGGACACTTTATATCTATTGGCTACTCATAAAATTTCCCTAACAGTACAGCTATTTTCTATCGTCTCTTTTCATTTTGTTCATCTTCTCTTCGCCTGTCATAAGTACTGTGTTTTCATGTAGCTAATTAGCCTCTGTTTTTTAAAAACAAAACAAAACACAACTGTTAGCAGGTCAGAGGCAGGCAAATTAAACTGCCTCACAAGGGAAAAGCCGGTATTTAACCCACCACGACCAGGTCCCTCAGCAATGCAAGACCAGGTTAGCGGAAGCAGGGCTTATTAATGAGAGGGCATCAAGTCTCTCACACTAAGGCCAGGCTTGCAACAAGTCCCTTCTCGTCAGGGACAAGCGTTTCCACGTTGGCCCAGGCACCAAAAGCTTGCAGGCTTTCTCTTCTCCAGCAGGTTGAGGTTGAGACCCAGCACCCCAAGATGCCTGCTCTTCTCCTCCTCCTCCTCTCTGGTCTGTGGCTCTCTCCTTCTCCCTGTGTGCACGCTCGTGCTCTTCTCGCGAGGCATCTCCCTTTGCTCCACGTGTTTTACCATCATCACCCACAGTGGCGTCTTCCTCCAGTTCAGCTGCATCTTATTACAAAGATGGGGCCACGCCCCCCACCTTCAGACTGCTGTGCGTTGTATAGTATAGAGGCCTTTCTCATTCAACACCTGCAACTATCTTCTTGTGTTCTTCCGAACACTGTTGTCATTGTCATTACCATTTAAGAATCTAACCCAGCTGGAGGTAATTTTTGAGGGGCCACGAGTTAGGGTTTCCAACCCTGATGGAAATGCACCAGTCAGACTTCCTCTGACTCAGCTTGAAAATCACGGCTTTGACTGAACGCCATTTTCTGGGAAACTTTCTGAGAGATGTTATCCATTCTTGATGGAAAGTTGACCCAAAAAAATAAGCACATTTGGAGGCTTTTACTCAGTCTACCTGAAAGCATCAGAAAGCTGGAAACAGGCCGTGGGGATCTGTCATTGGTACCCTCTCCCCTGCGGTTATTGGCTGTGTTTCTGGGGGTTCCATTCTACGTGACTCCCCATGTCAGGCAAAGTTTCTTCCTCTTTCCTCTCCTCCCGCCCTTCTCTTCCTCCTAAACTCTTCCTGTAACTGTTTAGCGTGGCATCCATTCTTCCATGTTCTGGAAACATTGGTTGTGCTTGTTTGCTATGATCCTGCAGTCTCCACGCATCTTTGTCTTGGAATGCGTTTCCACTCAGCTGCTTGCATGTCGATAGAGACGCAAGAGGGATGCTAGTCGTAGGACCTGGGGAAGCATCTACTTATATCTGAGGCGCCACTTATATTTGTCTTTTTTTTTTTTAATCACAAAAACAATTTAGAAGCTTAAAAACAGCTTTCAGGAACGAGCAGCATGACTTCCTAAGAACACATTTGCCATGGGCTAAACACCCACCTGCCAACGCCTGCTGTCAACAGGTACCCCTTTCCCTGTGATCCTGCTGGGTGCAGTTGGGGGGGGACTGCACTGGCTCCCTAGTACCTAAGGGGTGATCCTGAGTGAACTTGCTAAGTCGCTCAGTTCCTCTTTTCTTGGATGTGGATACAAGACTCCCCCAGGGTGGTTGCGATGCCGAGCCGTGATAAGGAAACACACTCTTAGACGTACTGGTGCGGAAAAGGCAGAGCAGCGGGGCTGGTTGCTCTGGGCTGGTGTGTGGGAGCTTGTGTGTTGATGTGTGTCCGCATGTTTTCATTGCTACTGTAAAAAAAAAGAGAGGCACGTGGTTCTGCAATCCGGGGGTGGACTCCGCCGCTCTCAGTTCAGTTCCTTCTGCCAGAGGAGCTCAGAATCACAAGGAAGCTCACCCCCAAGATGAGCCCTGCGTATGCAGCCCTGGCCAGCTTCCTTTTGATTTGCTTCTCCCACAAAGGTAAGTGGGTCGACAGGTCTCCGCGGTCACTTTAGACGTGGAGTGAGTGGAGGGCCAAGGGCTCACCGTCCCCCTGGGGAGCGCCCCTCGAGACCTCAGGGGACTGTCTTGCTTTTCTCAGGTGCGGGATCTGCTCCCAGAATAGGCGCCGTAGGTCATGACTTCTACCTGAACATTAGCTTTACGGCCCGAGACAGCATCGACGACATTCGCTGGCATAAAAATGGGATGAAGATCGCGCTCTTCAGAAAGGACAGCCAGCAGCCTCAGAAGGAGGACAGGTACAAGGTGTTCATCAACGGAACGCTGGAAATTAGAAACCTGACGCGTGATGATAGTGGTAATTACAGCGTGGTCATGTATGACACGAAAGGAAAGCGCCTGTATGAGAACACCTATGATTTGGTGGTTCAAGGTAAGTCTTTGTTCTTTCTCTGTCTCAGCAGGGATGCGACGTAACAAGTGGGGGGGGGGAATATTTGTGGAAGGTCCCCAGCCCTGAGTTCAGCCTTGGGGCAGCCCCCAAGCCCAGCGAGAGTGTCCCCTTTGCCCCCTGCCTCAGTGGGGACGCTTGACCCCTGGAGGGGGTGGACTGGCACACATGGAAATACCCCCCCCCGGCAGCTCCCTGAGCCTCAAATTGTCTCCTGTGGGTGACGTGAACTAAGGGGGCATTAGCAGGGGAAGGTGGCTGGAGGACAAAAGGAGGTCATCATCAAGTAGATGATGGAGGGATGGGCTAGGTGCTGGCAGAGAAAGGGAGTCTGACCGGTGGACAAGGGTCATCTTCTGCAAGGACGCCTGGGAGGAAGAGTCACCGAAAGGGCAGAAAGTGCTGGAAGCGATGACTTCCAGGTGGACGACCCCATCGCTCCACTTCAGAGTAAGCAAAGTAGGAGCCGGTTTTTGCACATCCAGGGTGTGGCTGTGGACAGGGTGGCTATTGAGGACGGAGGTGAGAAGCCTCAGCGGGAGGCTGCTGCTGTAGTCAGGCCAGGCGGGGAGCTGACTGGTGAGGCCTGCCCTGGTTGCTGGTTAGAATCACCCGAGCTGCTACTGGAACTAGGTGGCCCCGGGTCTCATCTCCATGAGGACATCTCAGCGTGGGACAGGGGGCCAGCAGGTGTTCCTGTTCCCCAGGTAACTGTGCCAGGCAGGAGGCTTAGAGGAGAGGGCACCGCCAACTGGGAAGAGGGGGTCCCCTGAGGAGCCTGCGGAAGAGTGGGGGTGGGGCTGTGTGAGGAGGAAGGGAAGAGAAAGTGGACTTGAGCTGACAGGAACGCTGGTGGGCTGATAAGAAGTGAGAAAAGGAAGCTGCGTTGTCCTTGGAGCTGAACACAGCATCCCCAGCAGGAGCCTGAGCCTGAGATTGAGCCGACAAACAGCTCTGTGCCACACACAGGAAACGCCAGGGCGGCAGGGCCCTCCCTGAAGACCAGGGCCGCCCCCGCCGCTTCCTCAGCCCGCAGGCTGGCAAGAGCTGCTCCCACATCCCAGAGCTGTCAGCCCCCTGCAAGTGACAGTCCACACCCTTGTCCTGTGGCCTGATTGGAGAGAACATTCCGGAAGGGGGTGGGGCTGAGGATGGAGCCGCTGAGGTCTGTTCTGAGGGGAACCTCTGGGCCGACTGGGGGCCTGCGAGGCTGGAGGTGTCCGTTCTTGGCCTGCAGTGGCCCTGCGGCCGCCGGCGTGCTGCCAGATTCTTGGCTCCTGCAGGGCCCCGCCACCCCAAGAGATGGTGAGGCTGCCCCCTCATCACCTGTCAGGAGCAGACCCAGCCCCAACGCCTCGTCCAGAGGCCGCCATTGGACAGGCGTGTGGTCGGTTCCCTAAACCAGGACTCCCGTTAGGAAGGACATCCTGTTTTCCCGCCGAATATCCTTCTTGGTTCTGGTTCCCACACCATGAAGTCCACGCGCCCCAAGTGACCAGTCCTGTGGCTTTTAGTCATTCACAGAGTTGGGCCACCCACCTGACCGCTCACGTGAGAGCATTTCGTTGTCCCCCAGATAAAGCTCATCATCTTTGGCCAAAAGGCAGAGAGTTTCCGTGATGGCAGTGGCCCCACGCTGTGCGTGTGACACGCCATCCTAACCAGCCTGTGGTCTGGTCACCAGGACTTTCCGCTTGGCCTTGGCGAACGCGTCAGCTGCCTGGATGCTGAATCCCCCGGTTCATTGTTGGGGTGTGAAGGGAAGAAAGTGCCTCTGTCCTCATCGCCGAGGGCCTCTCCTATCCCTTTCTTCCTCCAGGCTTCCCCCCACCCCACCCCCCACGTCCACCTCTTCTTCAGAGAAGGAGCTGTGGCCTCTGGCTGAGAAGGCAGCAGAAGGCCCCCGAATAGCAGGTGTGAGTGGAGGAGTTAATCCAGCAGCTCAGAGTCAGGGAGTTCTTCCATCCAGGTGCCCCTCCCTCCAGCTGCCGCCCTCCAGAAGGACCTGGCAGGGAGACAGGTATGAGGAGGGCCCCAGTGTCAGTGATAGGCCTAGGGAGAGGGAGGATGCCCCCAGCAGCTGCTCGTGTATGATTTCAGGGGGGCACGTACACTTACCGATTCATACAGTAGTTCTATAACAGACCAGCCAAGAAAAGGCAACTCCAAATACCACGATCCAGTTGTAGCCTTTAAAATCTTTTTCTTTTAATTTTAAATTATATATATATATATATATATATATATATTTCACATCATTGTGATCCCTGGGGGTCACCCATCACCTCTCCTCCCTGACCACTCCAGCTGGCCATCCCCCCCCCCGCAGTTGTGTACTCTCGTTTGGTTGTCCATATATTAGTGAAACCATTTGGTTTCTGTCTTTTTCCTTCTAACTTGTTTCTGCCAATATGATGTCTTCTAGGTACCAAAAAATCATCAAATTTGTCATTTTTAATTGATGTGTAATATTCCACTGTGCATATACACCACATCTTTTTCATCCAGTCCTCTGTCTTGGGGCATTTCGGTTGCTTCCATGTCCTTGCAATTATAAATAGTGCTTCCATAAACATCCGAGCACAGGTGTCCCTTTGTACCCACACTGAGGTCTCCTTTGGATAGATTCCCAGAAGAGCGATTGCTGGGTCAAATGGTAGTTCCATTTTCATTGGTTTGAGGGTCCTCCACACTGCTTTCCATAGTGGCTGGATCAGTTTACATTCCCACCAGCAGTGTAAGAGTGTTTCTTCTCTCTACATCCACGCCAGCACTTGTTGTTGTCTGTTTTTTGGATGTGGGCCATTCTTACCGGTGTAAGTGGTATCTAATTGTGGTTTTGATGTGCATTTCCCTTACTGCTAATGACGTTGAACAGTTTTTCATGTGCCTGTTGGCCATTTGGACTTTCTCTTTGGAGAAGTGTCCTTTTAGATCTTCTCCCCATTTTTTAACTGGTTTTTTTTGCTTTGTTTTGTTAAGTTGTGTGCGTTCTTTGTGTATCCCGGTTATCAGACCCTTATCACTTGTATGGAGGGCAAAAATTTTAGCTTTTAAAATTTTAATGTGTGTGTGTGTGTGTGTGTGTTTGCACAGGGAGCACACCTGGTAACGATACACTGGAAACTAGTCATCATTTTTGACTCTGGGGAGTGGAGTTGCAAGACATTTTAATCTTTAAACACGTACATGTGTTTTATCAGTGTTTGCATTGATGGGACACCGAGTGTTAGAAACTATTTCCATTTTGAAATGATGGGTAGATACCCGGGCCCAACCCTCACGCCATCCTGACCCTGTCTGGCTGTGATGATGTCTGTCTATCCTGCGGCCTTTGGCCGGGCAGACCCCAGCGCTGCAGCCTCTACTGCAGATGGAAATCAGAAGGGTGGGACAGTTCGCGGCGAAGATGTGGCTGCCTGGGAATCAGGGAGGGAATCATGGGAAATAAATAGCGCCTGCTTGGGTGTCAGGAGGGAATCATGGGAAATAAATGGCACCTGCCTGGTAAATGGAGAGAAAGATGGCAGGTCTGGGGAGAGCACAGCATGAGAAGAAAGGAGAGAAGGCGGCACAAAGCTAGGGAGTGGCAGAGTGAGAGTCAGGGCCGGACTGTCTGCTGCCAAGGGCACGCTTTTCTCTTTCTTGTTAAGCTGAAACTTATTTTATTTTTTGTATTATTTTATGAACACATAACTTCATAAAATAATTTTATTTTACATATTAGTTTATATATTTATTTTATATATGGCTATATATAGATTATATATTATATGTTTATTTCTGTATTAATAGCATTTCAGTGTGTAAATAGACAACTTTTTGATCCGTTCATCTGTTTGGGGACATTTGGGTTGTTTCATATCCACCTGTGGTAAGTAGTGTTGCAATGAGCACAGGAGTGCAGGCTTCCTTTTGACTATAGAAAGTTAAATAAATTGAAGAGTGCCTCATCCTATAGCAACATTTATATTCCACATTCAGTTCTACAGTACGTTCACCTTTGAGGCTCCAGTTCTTCTCCTGACAATTGTCACTTTTAATTGATTGATTGATTGATTGATTGAGACTGGGTCTCTCTATGTTGCCCAGGGAATAGCAGACTCACATTGCCCAGGGTACCATGGACCCCAACTTCAGCCTCCCAGGTAGCTGGGATTACAGGTGCAATTGCCACCACACCCAGCTACTTTTTGAAACTAGGTCTCGCTATGTTGCCCCCGGTGGGTCTTGAACTCGCAGACTCAAGTGATTCCTAGTTTCGGCCTCCCTTCCTAGGCTGGGATTAAAGGCATGTGCTATGATCCCTGGCCCCCTCAATTGTTCCCTTTAATTGGACTTCCCTCTCTTCTTCTCCCCTTCCCATCTTGGAACCACAAATTTGGTCTCATAATCAAAACATTTATTTTTGATTTATTTAGTTCATTTGTTTGTTGTATTTCTTTATGTGCCACATATGAGTGAAATCTTATGGTGTTGTCTTTATCTGACTTGTTTTGCTAAGCATAGTAAATTCGCTCCATCTATGCCACTGAAAATGACAGAATTTCATCCTTTTTAGGGCTGAGTAATACTCCAGTGTGTGTGTATGTGTGATCTTTCTCCCATCATCTTCCAAGGGCCCTCAGCCTGGGCACGCTGTTCACACTCTCCTCTTTCAGGTGAAGTCCACTGAAGCTTTGGGAGAGGAAGGTGTTGGTGCTCCTTTCTCCGGAGCCTACACAGCCCACCTGGCCTCTGTTCCCAGGATCTGGCAATGGGAAGGGAGGTGGGCTCTCTCTTATGTGGCATGCCATACATGTAGTGTCTCTCCAAGGTAGGGCTCCCAGCTGCTCTTGAAGCAATGGCCCTCAGGTCCTGGGGTGGAGGCACTAGGTGTGGTAACCGTCTCATGTCTGCATGGTAGTAAACTTGGGCTCCAGGGAGGGGCTCCTCTCCTGATGTGCCATTTACCAGTGGGGACCCCTAAACTACCTGTTTCTTTTTCTTTAAATTTTTTATTGAAAATTTTTTTCTGATATATATTTATATTTTTTCTGATATATATTTTTTTCTGATATCGTTAAATACCCCGAAGTCCTTCCACCACCGTATCACCTGTGAAGTGTCACTATTGATCCCTTGTGCTCACCTATCCCCTGATTTTACTTTCCCCCTCCCTTGCTGTCTGGTTTAGTTCTGTTGTCAGGTTGCTAGTTTTAACTTTTCCTTGTCCTTTTGTTTCATTTCTCTATATCCCACCTAGAAGTGAGACTACTTCTTTCTAGCTTATTTCTGCTCAAATAATTCCTTCCAGCTCTACCCATGTTACCACAAAGGACATGAGTTTGTCTTTTTTGACTGCTGAATTGTATTCCATTGTGTCCATCTACCACAACTCTCTGCTCCATTCAGCTGTTTGGGGGCATCTGGGTTGTTTCCATGCCCTGGTAAGTAGTGCTGAGTGCTACAATAACATAGGCATGCAGGTGTTGTTTTAAATGAGTACTTTTGTGTCCTTTGGCTAAAGTCCCAGAAGTGGAATCCCTAAGTCAAATGTAGACTCCCTGTTCCATCTCTCAGCACCTTGGGCATTTCATCTACAAAATAGAAAGCAAAACAACAGCCTTTCTATTAAGATGAAATGCCACCATTTAAAAGAAAACATTTTAGGGTACAGAACATCACATAGACATTGATATACCTTTATTTTACTGATATAATGTGTGTGCAAACTTTATCAGTAGTAAACTCATTCCGAATGTGCTGTATCACTAAAATGGGTTTTGAAAGCAACCTGGGGGTCTTTGAAGTGGGGCCCCAGCCTGGCTCCACGCTCCTCTGCAAGGAGATATGTCTATTAAATCAGAAAACGTGAATGGGATCTTCCTTTTCTTTTCAGAGAAGGTCACGAAGCCTAGTTTTATCTGGAATTGCAAAAATAAAACCCTGATCTGTCAGGTTACAAAAGGAAGCCATGTGGAGTTAAAACTGTATGTGGGCAAGGACCACCAGTCCAGAAGCTTCCAGAAGACCATCATGTACGGGTGGCGCGTCAACCAAAGCAACTTCAGCTGCACGGCGAGCAACAACGTCAGCTCTGAGAGCAGTAAAGCCACGATAAAGGACAGCGGCTGTTTAGGTGCGTGACCAGCGGGGGGTGGACGTGTCAAGCACCTCATGACTCAGCCTGCCAGGCCCACGACAGAGGCCCACATAGGGCACACCTTTCCATCCTGGAAGCTTTCAAGGGAAGCTCAGGCGAGGCAGAGAGCATTGTGCTTGCTTGGGTGTCTTCCCATGAGCACAGCGCATATGCAGGCAAGTAGGAAAGGCCTTCTGGGAGAGAGGACGGCCGGATTGAAGAGGGGGCTGTTGCTGTTGAGCTTATCTCAGATAAACGCCCATTTCCCATAGAGACAAACTGACTTGAGTGGGTCTTTGGTTAGACAATGGATAAGACTGTGACTCACAGGGGAATGGTGGAGAAGGGAGATAAGAGAGCCTTTTCTGGAGGAAGGATGGCCGACATCTCCTGCCAGAGGCAAGGGCAAAAGGGTCTTGGAAAACAGAGGTGTGCAGGACACAAAGTGGGAGAGCTGGGGTCAGGAAGGACCCAGGACAAGAAGGTGCCTTCCCCTGGCTTTGGAGCAGACTGGTTAAGACTGACATAGCACCAGAGCATCCTGAGGCTCCAAGACATAAGCTCGCCCCCATGTTCCAGCTGGTCATGACCCCCGGCTGTGATTTTCAAGAGGCAGCCAACTGTAATGCTTAAGTTCTGGGCCAGCCGCCAGGGGCTTGGACTTCTAGTCTGTGTCTGTCCAGACTCAGTAGTTTGACCTTGACACTGTTCTTTCCTCTTTCTGAGCTGCTTGGGCCCCAAGAATCTATTTGCCAGATACTCTGTGATTTTATTCCCAGTGCTGCCAGGTCAAACCCTGCTGAGGGCAAACTACACACACACAAAACTGTTTCACCAGTAGCTTTGAGTTTGCACAGAGACTGGCGGCGAGCTCCCCTGAGCTGGTGTGGCATCAGAAGTGAGGCCCTTTCTATGCACTTTGAATCAGCTACTAGGGATTGCATCACAAATTACCCCATTCGAGTAGCTTAAAACCACATGGAGTTACCACCCCACAGTTTCTCTGAGTCATGACTCTGGGGGTGACTTAGTAGTTCTGGCTAGAATCTATCATGAGGCTGCAGTCAGGATGCTGGTAGGGGCTTCCATCTGGTGATCAGATCTAGGCTCCTCCGGGGGAGAATGCACTGCCAAGCTCACTCGGGACATTGGGCTTCCTCACAATATGGCAGCTAGCTTCCTTCAGAGACACTGAAGAGCAAGCAAAAGTGTCCATGACAAAAGCCACGGTCTGTTTATGACTCAATCTCAGGTGTGTTATTCCATTATTCTGCCATCTTTTACTCATTAGGAGCATTTTGCCAAATCCAGTCTATATCATACTAAGAAAGAACTTCCAGGAGCCAGGATGGTTGGAGGCCATTGCTGGGTGCACTGGCCAGACATTCTCAGGTTGCACCCAGCTAGCCTTCCATGTCCCCCATCACAGAAACCTCCCTGACTTCATGACTTCTCTTCCTGTTTTGAGAGCCCCTTCACTAATGAACTGCTACATTAAGCACATAAAAAGGCAGCATAACAATGTTCTAGATGTGACATGGGAGATACTCGCACTATAAATTCATTGCCATTACCTGACACTCAGTCTGGGCACCCTATAGTTTATCTGGCAACCTGCTCTTCCTGTTTAGTTCAACTAGATTCCACCAGTATCAAAGTGTGGGTGCAGCGGGGATGGAGGAAGGTCCAGAGGGCCTCAAGGAAAACAGGTTTCAAAGAGCACAACCTTTGTGTTCTTTATTCTTGGGTATAGGCAGGAGCCTCCAAGAGGCACCAAAGAGATGGGAGGGGGTCTCTTCTGCAGATGGGTGGGGGGAAGATGGAGAGGGAGGCTTCTCTGAAAGACCCTAATGGCAGAGAGAAGCAAAGATAAGACCAGTCTTCTGGCTCACAGTAGGTGAGTGTGCTTTCAGCCAGAAGGCTGGGTGGAAGGAGCAGTTTGGACACACAAACCTCTGAGAGCCTCATCTTCAAGAGGCATGAGGCAGGAGGGATGGTGAGGGGGGCTGGGGACCACCAACATACAACTTTCAATGACAGTGTTGCTGAGACTGACGACCCCCATGGGGAGTCCAGAGAACACTCAGCAGACCTGGGAAGGCTGCCAGGTGCCCTGACAAGGGCCTGGCCACGCTGCCCACGGGCTCTGCACAAGGTCTCTAGGCCTGCACCTTTGGCCAGCTGCTCCTGTCCTGTTCCAGGTATGACCAGCCCAGCCTCTTAGGGGACACTTAATGGACTTTAGCAGCCATGGCGTATCCTCTGAGCCAACAGAGCCCAAAGGACCCTGAATTTTTTCTCAACTCAGTTTGAGAAATCCTAAACTGCTCTTTAAGATTACATTTGGGGGACTCTTTCTTGCCTCCTACAGAGATTATGGCTGGCAAAGACTGACCACAGTCATCTGACAATCTGCTCAGTCCAGGCGCCTTGCTTCTAGGGCCTGTTCAAGGGACCCCGTGTCCCAGGATCTTCCTAGGGGTATTCAGCTGGAGAAGGGTGCCATCCTGAAGGCCATTGAGTCTAGGTCCAGCCTCGAGATGGCCAGGCTCCATGATTCCTGCCCCACCTACTGTCTGCTCAACTGCTATTAACTCAGTAATGGCAGCAGACACACACCTACAGGAAATAGCACCCAGAAACCCCAGTGCAAAGAGCTCAAGAAGACCAAGGCCTCAGCTTCAAGTGCTCTATATCTTACAAAGCACTTTCACCTCCATTCAAGTTTGACCTCCCACCACCGCCGTGGCTGTGTTTCATTATCTCCATTTACAGGCTCAGAGGGGTTGAGCAACTTACCAGAAGTCACACAGCTGTTGCCCAGGACAGCCAGGACTAGAACCCATGTCCCGTAATGCTGAGTCATTGCTATCCTTGACAGTGACATGGGAGGCGGAAGATCAAGTGCACCACTGACCTAAGCCATGTGTCTGCACTTGCAGCACCTCTGCAGAATATCTGGGAGGGGGATGAACCCTGAGGTCAGGGGCCTGGGCTGAAATGCTTTCCCTGAGTCTTCAGAGTCTGCCTGGTTCAAGGGTAAGAAAACCAAGTCCTGTCTGGGAGGGCAGCCAGCGACGGAGCTGGGCTCTGCAGAGAATTGGGAACGAGGCTGCTGAGAGGATGCTTTGGGGCGGACGCCTGGTGGCCTTGGTGACTCGCCCGCTTCTCTGGGCCTCCTCCATCAGAAGAGGTTGACTAGGTTGTCTCTGAAGGCCCAGGTCTGAGCTTCTATGACGTTCTCGATGGAGGCCGGGGACTGGGTCTTGCACCTGGCACATCGGGCCTTTCTAGTTCAGAGGCTGCTTCTCCAAGGAACCTCGGGGGCCCACCCTGGGACCCTGTGCCCCTCACAGGGCCTGACACTGGCCACCACTGCCCAGAACCTGGCCTTCATGAGGCTGAGACGTTCCTTAGTCAACGCAGGAGGCAGGAGCCCTCAGCCAAAGCCTAGCAGCCCCTCGCCCAGGGTCCCACCAGCCCACTCTCCTCTGCTTGCAGGAAAGGGCCTGGATCTTTATCTCATCGTGGGCATCTGCGCGGGCGGCACCCTCTTCCTGATCTTCGTGGCGCTGCTCCTGCTCTACCTCTGCAACAGGAAGCGCCAAGGCGCCAGGAGACATGGTAAGCCCCGCTCTGACCCCGCTGCGACCCAGGGACCATGTCCCCCCGTGACCATTCTGGGGACCACAAGACTTTGCTGGAAAGGAAAGCATGAAGCGGCCTTTCTGGAGGCCGGGGAGGCAACCGGCGGTTACGGGGTTTGTTCCACTTTGCGGTTAGTTCGACGCTTGAAAAGCACCTTCTCAGCGGTGAGGCTGGGGGGCTCCAAGAAGCTGAATCCAGGTCACCTCGCTGGCACCGCCACCTGGCGCATGGCCCGGCTGTGTGACCGTATCTCAAGGGGCCACGGGCCTCACGGGGGCAGGAACAGAAGCCAAAACCTGCTTCTGAGACCACCCGATCGTCCCCCCAGAGAGGTGGTCCCGGGTGTGTGGGGCCATGTTTCCAGGGGTACAGGTGAGGTTTCGGGGTGCAGGGACTCACACACCTGTCTAGAACCCCAAGGGACGCCTCCCTGCCTGGCCTGCCTACCCCAGGGGGCCTGGCCTGGGGCTGGGAGGATTTCTGCCTTGAAGGAGGCCTGGTGATGACGCATCAAACAGGAAACAGTGATGCTGGTTGCCAGGCCTCTGGTGTGGGGCACTCAGGGACTGACTGCCCTGGCAGCTCAGCCAGGGCTGTCCAGCCTCAGCGGACATGAAGCCAGGCCAGTGGGCGCCCGGAGGTCTGTCCGAGCTCATGTCCACATCAGTGGGGCCCCCTCGGGGTGCCCCCTGGAGTCGCTCACTCTCAAAGGCGGGAGGGGCAACCTAACTGGGAGCAGGTGCCCCGCACCAGACGGCTGGCACTGCCACCTCTGGACTTGCTGCGTCTCCCTCAGACGCCCTTCCTGGGGTCTCTTCAGCCAGCAGCCCTGGCCTTTCCCCCCAGGTGGCCTGCACTTCCGCCTCGCCCACGCGCCTCAGCCAACAGGACCGCACTGGGCGGCGGCAGAGGCCTGCTCAGCAGAGGCCTGCCGCCTCCTCTTGCCAAGGCCCTGTCCCCACACCTGGTGGGCAACGAGCCGGCCCCGGGCCATCGCTCTCCCCACAGCAGGATGCCCAGCTCGCCCGGTCAGAGCCACATCGAGCATCCCCGCTCAAGAGCCACCCCCTGCATGCCGGCCTGCGTCGGCTCAGAGCCTGCAGATGAGGGTGTTTCGCCGTTCGTGCCCAGCCCTGCAGTCACTCTGGCTCGGGTTAGAGTGAGGGGAGCAAGGAGCTGGGGTGCAACACTGCAGGGGACCCGCCCCTTGGGTTGCCTCGGCCTTGCAGAGCCTGAGAGTGAGCGTCCTGCAGCCTCGCCTACGTGGCCCCAGTCCTGGCCTTGGGGACTGCGCAGGGCGGCCATGGCCTGGAGGACTGGCTCGGGGCTGTGGGCATGTGTGCCCGGGGGTGCGTCCTGCTGTGACCCCAGCTGCCTCCAGTGAAGCCCCCTGGTCCAGGAAGTCCACCTGAGGCCTCAGCCCTGGGTACTTCCTCCTCTTCCTCCTCCTCTCCCCCTTCCCCTCCACCCCCACAGGGGCTCCAGGCCTCTCTGGGGTCACCAGGCTCTTCCTGGACTGGCACTGAGATGGGGGAGGGGACCCTGGTTTAGCTCGCTAGCCGACCTTGGGGCTCCTGGGTGTGTCGGAGCCTAAGGGCGGCGTCTCCAGCGCCCAGAAGATGGAGAATAGATGTTCAAGGAGCAAAGCTAGGTGTAGCCATTCTGCAGCGCAGAGCCCAGGCTGGGGAGGACCAGGACTCCCCACAGGCCCGGGCTGGGGTCAGAGTCCTCTGGTAACCTCCCGGGCATCACCTCAGAGCCCCTGAGATGGCACAGGGGGTGCCCTCTCCGTGCCCCGGTCCTCGGGTGCCTCTTGACTACTAGCAGCCTGCGGGGTGACTCTGCCCACTCACAGCTCTCTGAGCCTGGACGTCTGGTCCTTCGAGGCCAGTGCACGGGGACCGTCATTCAAAGTCACGGGCTGCATCAAGGCCGAGAGGCTGAGCTGGCCTGTCCCTCACAGTCCCTCACAGGGCCGCTCACTCAGCTGGGGCCACCCCAGCTCCGGAGGGCAGGCTCAGGGGTGGCAGTGCCTCCCCAGGGCCCAGAGGGGGTGGGCGGGACCTGAGGGGCCTCCCGGCTGGTGTCAGCTGAACATCTCACAGATTTCCTGTGTGATCTCAGATGGTGAGAAGATGGCGCGGCTCCTTGTGGAGGGCGGGTCTCCCATGCAGTCTCACGGAGCAGAGACGCCTGCAGGGAGCCAGGAGGGGGTTGCTTAGAGTCTCTGAGAAACTAGACTGGGAGCCTCTGTCTACCCGCAGGCCCTTCCCCGGAGTGGGTCTGTGTCTTAGCAGGGTGAGGGGGGCGACAGCTAGAGACACCGCTCCCTGGAGGGTGTTACTGGGCTTCAGATGCTGAGCACTGGGGCTTGCCCTCAGCGCTGTTGCTAGGACAACAAGGGTGGGACTTCCGGTCCATGCCGGAAGCCCAGGCACACAGGCCTCGCCGCCTGGCTCTGCCTTGGTCGGGTGCTCCATGCTCTGTCTCCCTGTCAAGACTGCAGTCCTTGGAGAACAGGGGTGACCTCCGCTTCCTCTTGGCATCCCCCAAGCCTGCTCTGGAGGAGATGCTCTCAACCAACGGTTGCCTTGATCTTATGGTGCCAACTTGAGCTCTTCAGAAGTTTTATTTTTACAGAAGAGGTGGAAAGAAGATCTCCCAGGATAACGGCCAACGAAGGGGGCCTGAAGGCCCACCAGAGTTCAGGCTCGGCATCCCCCAACCCAGCCATGTTGCAACCTCCGCTGCCGCCCAGTCGTCGCTCCCAGGCGCCCGGTCCTCGCCCCCCACCTGCCGGCACGCGTGGCCAGCACCAGCTGCAGAAGAGGCCTCTGCCTACCCCGGGCGCGCAAGCTCCACAGCAGAAGGGCCCTCCCCTGCCCAGACCTCGGGTCCCGAAAACGCCCCATGAAGCTGCTGAGAACTTGTGAATCGGCTCCTGACAGAGCGGTCTCTTCTTCCAGTTGAGTGTGATAGAAACTACAGCCCCACAGCAGGCACTGTGGGGCTCCCCTCTCCAGGGGTGCAGACCTGAACTCCCATCAGGCAGTGCGTTCTGCAAGCACACCTCCCCCTCACCACCCCCCCCAGCTCCTGGACGCAATCATATCTGCACCTTCTCACTCCACCACGTGAGCTCACAGCTGGAACCTCCTTGCACATCTCCATGGCGCCAGCAAGGGAAGACAGTGCAAGTTCTTGCATTAGGATGATGGATGAGCGCAAAGCCCCGGGACTTCCTGCCTCGCTCTCAGGGCTCATGCAGATGTGAGTCATCTGGTGGTCACTGTGCTCCTGCCTCTCAGGAGCCCACATGGTCAAGAGAGTCTGGGACTCTCTATGCCTGGTGGGCACTGACTGGTCCACTCTCTGGTGAGTGGACGTGAAATAAAGGCCTTGACCGACCCTCCTGTCTGCTCACTGTAGAAGGGGACCTGCTAGGTACCAGGCTGCCCTATGAGAAGAAGGTTGATGGTGTTATAGCAGCATCAGATGTGGTCACCCCCATGCACCAAAGCCATTTTGTCCCTGCCAGGACACCAGAATCTGCTCACCCAGGTCCCAGCGGCAAAGTTGGCCCCATAATATATTTGCCAGTTTTGATAATGGTTGCAATTTCTATGAGCAAATGTCAACAAAAGGGACTGAAAAAAAAAAAAAAAAAAAAAAACCAACACACACACACCAGAATCAGCAGGGTCTCACTTCTAAGAGTGCCGACACAGTCACAAAGATCTGTGGTCTCAGCATGGGTAAGAGGGGAGCCCATGAAGAGCGGAGATGCCAGGCCCCTGTCAGATGATACACAAGGGCAGGTGAAGACACAGGTCAGTCGATCAAACCCTCAGTTTGTTGAGAGACCACTGTGGAAAGGTCAGACCCCATGCCTCCTTAGCAGCGACGCTAGCTGCACTTTAGGGGGAGGGAGGAGGAAAAAAACAGTTTTCAGTTAACATGAAACAAGAGATGGTGAGAACACACCTGCTTTGAAATGTGGGTGCCATGTTTGTGGTCCGCCCGCGCGCCTCCTCCTGGCTTCTTAGACTTGCTCAGCCTTGTCAAGCCTTGGCAGGAAGTGCTGAGGCCTAAACCACAAAATCTATGTGTATTCAGGACTTCCTGTGAGAACTGCTAAGGGTTGAATTGCTTTTTCTCTGAACCGGAGGGTCTATTGTTTTTGCACCCAGAGGACAGTGATAAGCGAGACCTCACAGTCCCCCGAAATTCAAACGCAAAATCCAACCTAGCAACCATCATGGCAAGACCCACCTGGTAGGAGGTCATAGCACTGGGGCACTTTCTTACTCCTCGTTGTAGTCCTGACTGAGTCCATCATTCTCCCTGTCAGAATAGCCCTTCCTGTATGAAGACTTCCTGGCCATTTCCCCTTGTCTTCTGCCTTCTGCTGAAACCCTGTGGTATCACATGTGGCTCCAAGTGTATATAGCCTGGACTGATTGATTCAGTTCATCATTTATTCACTCAACAAACATTTACTGAATTTTCACTCTGTAGCAGCTCTGTGCATGGAACACACAGGGAGACTATTGCATCTGTGCTTTCAAGGAGCTCACAATCAAGATGGGAAAGAGGGTAGACAACTTACAGGACAGCAGAGGTCAGAGGTAAGCACAAGAATCAAGAGAAAGACTTTGAGTCCAGATTGTGCGGAGGGACTGAGATAACCTAGGCGGTTTCCTGGAGGAGGTGGCAAATCCATTGACTTGTAATAGGTGGAAAGAACCAGTGAAGCAGAGACGTAGAATTGCCCACGTTAAGGACACAACAGGGGCAAGGTTCATCTCGGCCCTCTGTGTCCACAAGGATGCTGTTGCTCTTTCAATGACTGCATTTCATTGCTTTTTAAGTGGCGCCATTAAGGAAGAAGAAACGCTCTCAATCACATTAAAATAAATGCTGAGATACAGTGAAATTTTACATCTCCACTGCTGACATGTTCGAAGGTGAAAAATTATGTGTGTATCTTGGGGTTGCTGACATGCCAAAGGCATTAGCTCCTTGAGGTCACTGATCCCCAGGCCTCCATGTTGCGTGTAGCACTTCCTGGAAATAGCACCAACCGGTTGGCTCAAGGAGTGCGCACAGTCTGGAGAAAGGAGTGGAAGTGTGTACACACCACTCACGTCATGACAGGCCTGCTCCCTCCCTGCCAGACGGTGCTACCACGAGGCAGATGGCACAGCACAAGGTACAGCCCATCACCTGCCACTGGCACTGTGTGGCCCCTACTGCCCCAGAACCAGAGCAAAGCTTCTGAAACCCTGGCCAGGAAGAACCCCTACGTAACTCCTGGGGGGGGGGGGAAGCAATGATTCTGTTACCAGGGTAGGGGACTATGCCCTCGCTAATTTTTGTCACTGGGGGTTCTCCCGCCTGCGTGCAAGCAGCTGCCCAGAGATCAAACCTTAGCAATAAGGGTAAACACAGAGGTTTATTTACAGATGAGGGGAAAACAGACTAAAAGAGGCTAATAATCCACACCTGCACAAGTCCCCCAAACAGAAAGGAACCCCACTTCTGCTTCTCAGGGAGCTGCGTGGGGTTTACCTCAGTCTTGGTGTACATCAGTCTGAAATTGCCAAGTCATGTCTTTGCCTTTTTGGTCTCCGTCACTCCAGTCGGCATCAGGTGACTCCCAGATCACGAGGCTCAGCTAGGTCTATCCGGGTTGCACGGGGGAGGGGGGGAAAAGGGGGGCTCAGCACTCCATCAGGATCACCTCTCCTCCGCCTTCACACAGTTCCTGAGTTTTCAGGGCCC
>PVHY01023904.1:0-20345 GCA_004024945.1 Uropsilus gracilis
GGGAGGGGGGGACAAACCCTTGAGATTACAAAGTTGTGAAATTTATATATAAATAAAAAATATATATATTTAAAAATAAAAAATATATAAACTTTGGTTGTTTTAAAAGTCTACTTTTGACATAATATCACTTAAACAGTGCAATTAATTTTTGAGGAATTTGCCATAGAAGATTTGAACATTTTGAAACATAGTTGTACAATGCACATTAAAACAATGACTTTGGTTCTCTAGAAAAGCTAAAATTCCAGTGACAAAAAGATAAATACATGATTAAAAACAACTGATGTGTAACCCCTTTCAGGACACATCTACAGATGCTTAAAAATGAAGGAAAACAAACAGCTGGGACTACATCAAATTAAAAAGCTTCTTTATAGCAAAAGAGACAATAACCAAAACAAAAAGAAACCCAACTGAATGGGAAAAATTTTTTGCCCTCCATACAAGTGATAAGATCTGATAATAAAGATCCACAAAGAACTCACACAACTTAAAAACAAAGCAAAAAGTCCACTCAAAAAATGGGGAGAAGAACTAAAAAGACACTTCTCCAAAGAGCAAATACAAATGGCCAATAAGCATATAAAAACATGTTCAACATCACTAATAATCAGGGAAATGCTAACCAAAACTGCAATGAGATACCATCTTACACCAGGAAGAAAGGCCCATATCAAAAAAACAGGCCGCAAGAAGTGCTGGCATAGATATGGAGAAAAAAAAGAACACTCTTACACTACTATGGAATGCAAACTGGTCTAGCCATTATGAAAGGATGTGTGGAGGACCCTCAAAATGGAACTACCATTTGACCCAGTGATCCCACTACTAGGAATCCACAAAAGGATATAAAAACACTAATTCAAACAGACACTTGTACTTGCATGTTTATTGCAGCACTATTTACAAATGCCAGGAAATGGAAACAACCCAAATGTCCCAAAACTGATCAATGGTTGAAAAAGCTGTGGTATGTATATTTAAACAATAGACTATTATTCTGTCATATTTGTCAAAACTGACAAATATGAGGCATTTGTGATAACATGGGTGGACCTAGAGGGAATATTTGCAGAAATAAGAAAAAAGAAAAAAGAAACCATATGATTTCACCTATAGATGGGATATAGGAATTGCAAACAAAAAGCCAGGAAAAATTCAAAATAAGCTGACAGTGGAGTGGGGGCAGGTTGTGAAGGAGGGGGCTGAGGAGGAAAAATCAGGAAAGGGAGGAGCACAAAAAGATTGAGTTGAAGGTTTATGGGTAATAGGGTGGAGGGAGAACTGGGGATGCAATGATGTAATATATATTATATTGATGTAATATATATATACACATAAACCTGTAAATAAAGTAAATTAATTTAGAAACTGATGTTATATCAAATTATTTTAAAATTTTACCATGAGTTAAATATATAAAGACTATTAGTATTCCAGTTTAAGAAATAAAATATTTACAGAAAAGGTCATGACGATTTTACAGATGCTAAATGATAACGAATCATTCCAGACTTATAAGCAATGGATATCTTGATTCTTTGCTGGACTGTTAACTTTTTTTATAACACATTGGTTTACTACACTGTATGTGATTCAGAGGCACAGGATCACATCCCAGAGAGGCATATCACCACACCATACCCACCACCAAAGCACCCACAGCCCTCCATCATAGTTCATTGTGCTCCCTCCTCACTTTTCTCTACTTTCTCCCCTCTACCTCTGGAAACCTCAATTTTACATTAACCAGATAATTTTACCAAGTAGAAACATATTTCAATACCACATCCCATTTATATTTTTATTATCTTCTCTAATTATAAGCATGAAAATGAAAAATGCAAGATCTTGTGGATTAATTTTAAAAATTATAAAATTTCTACTCTATATACTCCATATTGGCAAAAACAAAACAGTCATATATGCATATATATTAAATAATAAAGAAATAAAAATATCTAACTATGACAGACAATGATAACTTACCCATGCCTAACAATCATCATTTCATAGGTCTGAATGATTTTTCCAAGAAAAAATTTAACAGGCTGAAGATTATGCATTTTGCAGACTTCATGAGCACATTCTAAAAATTCCTAAAATAAATGAAAAATAAAATGCATGTCCATATAGTATTATAAATAACACATCTTATATAAACTTTGCATTTAGAAATAAGAACACTATCATCTTATACTGAAAATTATTTTAAAGTTTTATTTTTCAAACAAAATGAGAAACAACTAGAATTAAAATGCTTTAAAAATACTGGTATTTGAGCAGGCAGTGACAGGTCTGCTGGGTCTGTAGGCTTTGCAGTGCCTGGGCTTCCTTGGGACCAGAAGGTATGAGCCAGTGCATATGTGTGTCGGGGTAGGGACATAACTCCCCCTGTTTCACTCTCACTCCAGTCAGTCCTCATCAGGAATGAGAAGAGCACATTAATCTAGCTAAGGGAACAGATAAAGAACGTTGACACACGTCTCCTGGGCAGAACACAAAGAAGAACATGGAAAAAGTCACTGCATACAGAACTGGAAGACCAACTAGGATAACGACATCACAGAATTATACCTGTGGTGTCACTGGGGCTAGGATCCAAAATCCCAGTTCAGAGATGCCTTCTAAGAGAGCAATGAACCCCCTCGTCCTCACGCCTGCCCCCCCACCTCGTTCCATGGGAGAGGAAGACCACAGAGACGTTGCATCCGCCACATAGCAAAGTTGCAGATGGAAGGAGAGGAGATGAGCCACACCAGCCACCTGCAGACGCCTGTCCTCATTGAAGAACTCCTTGATGAACAATGACTGGGACCAAGGTCCCCTAAGCCAGAGACCAGAACTATAAGGTGAAGAAACAGCAAAATCACACAGAGATCAGATTGGAGGAGAGAGCTAGCAATGAGGAGGAACTGATAGACTCCATATGAGCACAGACTGGCTGCCTGTCTCAAAGTTAAGACTAAAACCTAAGCTGCACAACTTGCCCTGTCCCAGGAGCACAGACCCTTACCCAGGAAAAGGACAACCACAGAAAAGGAAGACCAACAGATTAAACACAGACCAACAAACAGCAAGGAGAAAGGAGTCAGAGTGACCAGAGTTGGGGGGAGGGGGAATGTTAGGGAGACAGGGGTAGGCATTCCCAACAATCATACAAAGATGATCACTGTTGTAAGAAATTTAAAAAAAAAATAAAAAATACTACTATGTCTATTATATTAAAAACAATGGCACCATAGCATTGGATGAATGCTGCACGAAAACAAACACTTTTAGTAGTATTTTCCAGAATTCATTCAATTCATTTTTGGTTAGCATATGGAAGTTCAAGCTAAATAATCCTTCACACTACAAGTAAACACAGAGACTGAAAAATTATCATAAAAATGTTAACGATAAGGAACACTGTAGTTGCAAGTCTACATTTCAGAAAAGGGTGAGACCTTCGAAGTTGTGCACAAGTCAACAGCTAGTTTTACCGCTGAAAGCAGTTTTCCAGTGGACATAAATGGGCACTGGATTTGGTCTGCAAGAGGCTGACAGTGCTGAAGTAGGGAGCAAGATGGGTAGCTGAAGTGAGGAGAAACCAAAAGAGAGTTTAATGGTTCTTTGGATATGTGTGACAGATTGGAATCTGAAGACAACTCAGACACAAAATTGGTTCTTGCTAGTGCCTATGCTTTTTTTTGCTCAGTGTGAAGTGATAACAGATATCAAGGAAATCATTAGAAAGACAAACAGACATTTTCTTAATTTGAGATGCTTACATTCCCAAAATGCTGGCCCATATAATACAGTAGGACAATTCTCATTCTAGGCACATTTGAAACTAAGGCTAAACTAAAGTTCAATAACGTTGCCAAAAAAACTCTGGCTTAATCAATTCTGATTCAGTCACCTGGTGTCCAATCTAGCTATCTCATTAAGAAAAAGATGGCTTTTCTGAAAAGAAAAAAAAATCAGTATATTATCTACTATTATTTTTATATGTAATTTTTAGCATAAAAACAAAATTTCAAGCTATAAGAAGAAATAGCTGCTGCTGGTCAAGAAAAAATAAAAAGTAAATCCAACCAACTCAGAGATGACAGTGTCAAAATTAGCAGGCAAGTACATTAAAATAATGTTTGTAAGTGCACAAAGTAGACAATATGACAGTCAAAAAAAAGATGAAAGATTTAAGCAAAGAAGTCGGCTCTCCTAGTAAAACTAAATTGGAATCACTGCAAAAATAAACATGTTGGATGTTTGTCAACAGACTGAACAAAACTAATAAGAGGTCATTAAGTATTTAAACGAAAGCACAGAAAGATAATAATAATCAGAATACAATACATGTACACAACATAAAATTGTCTAAAACACATGTAATTTTAATCCTACAAGGAGAATGAAGAGAAAATAGAGCTAAAGAAATGTTTTAAAGGATAATTACTGAGGCTTTTTTAGGGTAATACATCAATCCACACATTCAAGAAGACCAGTAAATCCTAATTAGGATAAGGACACATGAACAACACCAGGCACATAACCAAGCAGGGAAAGAGAAACAAATACCAAAAACAGCCAGAGAGAAAAAGTAGTTATCTTCAGTAAAGTGTAAGAAAAAATCCCAATTTCTAAACATAAATTTCTGACTTCTAAACATAACATTAAATCTAGCATTATGAAATAACATTTTTTTAATGATGGGAAAGGTGGAAAAGACCCCTGTTGACCTAGATATCTAGTGAAAATCTTCCAAAAGACTAATTAAACACATTTTTTAAATAAACAAAGCTTAGAGAATTTGCTGCAAGAAGACCCACATATACATAAGAAACATTGAAAGAAGTTCCTAGGTTGAACGGAAAGATCCCAGAGGAAAGCAGGAATAGAAAATAGTGGAGAGAGTAAATTTAAAGACTATTTTTAAAAACACTAATACCCAAAGCAAAAAATAACATTGTATTGTGGAATTTATAGCATGTGTAGATGTAAAATGTATGACAACAACACAATGGACAGAGGTGAGTAGATAATGAAATTATATTAGAGTTCTTAAATTGTTTCTGGAGTGATGGAATACAAAATTAAGGAATATTGTAATACATCAATAATATATATTATAATATGTGGAGTAACCACTATGGTAAAACTAAAAGTCCAACAGAGTTTAATGGAATAATAAAAAATACCTGAAACCTTGAAGAAACCTATATAGGGTAAACAAAGAAATATAGTATATATTAAGAGGAAGACAGCAGAATTGTTAGATTTTTTTTCCTAGGACTCCAGCTTCCCTCAGCTCTGATGAGGTGCACATCTCCTAGAGTTGACACTTTCTATGTACCATCTTTTTACCTGCTAGAATACACAATACTAAGTATTACAGTACACATGGTAGTACATATAGATCACAACATAGAAAATAAAATACTTATTTTCTTACAATGAACATTATCTTTGATCTGAATCTTTTCAACTTTGATAAAAATACAGCACAAGGTACTAATACTTACTCATCCTTGTTAATTAAGGTGGTCAAAACAGGGCTTATGCTCCAAACAAAATAATTTCATTTGTTTAATAAATAATTTTATTAAAATTTTGAATTATCAGATGAATTTATTTGCAGAATAAAAAATTCTCACAGGTTTACTTACATTATAGTCAGCTTCAGGAAGTTTAATACCAGGAAATAAATCACTTGTTATTCCATTAAATAAGGGTATATCATGTGATAGAAACTTTGGCTCATTTACATCTTTAATTGATCGAAGAAGCTAAAATTATCACAAAAGTGCAATATAAGTTAATTTTCAGTATCTACCCTCCTTCCCTGCCAAAAATCACTTTATTTTATATTGCTCCATAGAATTCCCCTACTTAAAAGCCAAAACTTTTATCAAGTGAAAAGATCCTTGTATTCATATAAAGTTTAATGAATAACATCATGAAAACTGTCATTTCAATCCCATATAAAAAGACTTGGAACAACAACTTTATTTGCCTATTTTATAATTCCTAAGCAACTTTGCTTTAAAAAAAATCTTTTCATTGAAAAGATTTACATTTTACATTACAGAAAAGATTTTACATTACAGAAAAATCTTTACATTTACAATGTATATACTGAATATTTACCAGTATGTCTTCATTTTCTTTGGGAAATTTTAGTTTTAGGTTTCCAGCAGCCACTAAAACTGCTTTCACTGCTCGCATTCCATAGTCATAATGAAACTGTGATGAGAGCTGCTCTGAGCAAAGTCTGTAAGTCATTACTATCTTCACAGACAGAGGCTTTGCATTCAAAAATCCGTAAGAGTAGAGAGAAATTTCTGCTATGAGAGCATAGTTTGGAACCATCATAGCTACTGTTCTAAAAAGAACCTGAAATATATAATAGATGAAATATATTTCTGACAAAGAAACCATTTTTAAAGTTGAGCACAAGCATTCAGAGATAATGTGCTATTATTCAAGTTTATTTCTCTAATGCAGCTTCTTTCTTTTTTGTACTGTACTTTTTGGGTGGTAACGTACTTTAAAAATTTTTAGACACCTAAAAACCTCTCCGAAAGTTTACCTTATAGTAAAGGGAATGATAAAACAGATTACAAATACATATAAGAAAATTTTATTATTTTCAGTGGATTATGCAGTTAATTTTGGTTAACAAATTTATAATCTTAAAAAATATTACCTTAAGATTGTCTGGCAATTCAGAACGTCCTGCATAACCAGGATTCATGGTAATAGCTACAAAACAGTTTGGATTGAGCTTAAGTTCTGTCCCTTCAAAAAGAAACACTTCCATCTTCTGTTGAATGGCTCTCTGAATGCAAAGAATCTGCTGAGCTACTACTGACAATACTTCCAGCTCAATTCGATTAAATTCATCAAAGCAAGCCCAAGCACCAGAAGAAGCCAATCCTTTAAAAAACTAAGATTAAGAAACAAAGAGATGAATTTTCCTAGGAAAGGGCATTATTTGTTAGACAAGTATTTAACTTTTTAAGTCAAAATTGGAAATTAAGCTTAATAAAAGCCCTAAGGATAAAAGCATCTTTATCTCTAAAATCAAAGTTGACATAACATTCAAAATCATACCCATGAATGTTCAGACATTTGCTTCAGTTTATCCAGTTAAATCTAGCTATAAATTAATTACATTTCAAGTATAAATTTACCTTTCCCATTGCTAGATAATCTAGTCCATCTGAACAGTTGAACACCACACACTGTACAGCAAGAGCTTTAGCCAAGTCCTTGGTGGTTTCAGTTTTTCCTGTACCTGCTGGCCCTTCTGGAGCACCTCCAAGGTTTAAATAGAAGGCACCTATCTGAAAGGAAAAATAGATGAAAAGAAATTCATGCACAACTGAAAAAAGAAAACTTTATCATAGAGAATTAAGAAATTAATTTACTCTTATCTGCAGCAGAGATGGACAGTGATACAATTATTATTTAGATATTTTTTACCACACAATTTTATAGCTGCATAAAGAAAATGCAAAGAGAATCTAGCCTTAAGACTTAAGATTGAATGAGAATGTGGTTAATCAGAAATGGTTGTGGATAATTACACACATCAGTAATGATAAACTGGATAGCTAGCTGCAAAGAGAGTCAACACCTGCAATTGAGTATTATAAGCACAAAACCACAAGTTAGATTAAAAATCACTATCTGAGTTTATAAAGATAAAGTCAAGGGACCAAGATCTTAAATAAGGGAATACAGGGAAATTCTCTGTACTTTCTTCTCAATTTTCTCATCAACCTGATGATACTCTAAAAATAAAGTCTATTTTTAAAATAGTAAGTATGAGAAAATCATATTTTCACATTCACAAAAAATCAATAGCTCGTTAAATAAAGGCAGTAGCAATGAAATTTTATTCATCTTACAAAACTATAGGCCAATCTCCCTACTGAATACAGATGCAAAAATTATCAAAATAATTTTTGATTATCAAAATAACAAAAGCCTAGCAAATAGAATCCAACAATGCACTGAAAAGAGAACACACCATGACCAAGTGGGAGTCATCCCAGGGAAACAAGGATAGTTCAACACCTGAAAATAAATTAATGTAATCCATCACATTGACAAAAAAGAAAAATAAAAACCACATGATCATATCAATAGATGCTGAAAAAGCATTTGCCAAAGCGCAATATCCATTTATAATGGAGGCCCTCAAAATTGATATAGAAGGAATGTACCTTAACATAATGAAAACAATATATGACAAACTCATAGCTAATGTCCTAAATGGAGAAAAACTGAAAGACTTCCCTCTGAGATTAGGAAAAAGACAAGGCTGCCCACTCTCACCACTACTTTTCAATATAGTTTTAGAAATTCCTAGCTAGAGCAATTAGGCAAGAGAAAAACATGCAAAGGATCCAAATACAGAAAGAAGAAGCAAAGCTATCACTGTTTGCAGATGATATGATAATATATAGAGAGAGAATCCTAAGAACTTTACAGAAAACTTAAGCTTAATCCTAAGAACTCTACAGAAAACTAGTTCAGTAAGGTAGCAGGATACAAAATCAGCACACAAAAGTCTTCCTATATGAAAAACATCCATCTGAAGAAGAGACAAAGAAAACTACCCCATTCACAATTGTACCCCATTCACAATTGTACCAACGAAAATTAAATACCTGGGAATAAACCTGACAAGGGAAGTGAAAGACTTATCAAAGACAATTATAAAACATTGTTAAAAGAAATAGAAGAGACAAAGAAATGGGAAGACATCCCCAGCTCATGGATTGAAAGAATTAACAGTCAAAATGGCCATTCTACTGAAAGCAATCTAGAGATTCAACGCAATTCCAATAAAAACCTCAATGTCATTCTTCAAGAAAATTGAAAGTGTTACTAAAATTCATTTGGAACAATAAAAAAACCTTAAATACCCAAAACTCTTCTGGCTAAGAGAAGAGGGAATAGAGGCATTACACTACCAGACTTTAAACTGAGCTACAAAGGTATAATAATTAAGACAGAATGGTACTGGCACAAAACCAGACACACAGACCAATGGAACAGAATTGAAAGCTCAGAAATAAAGACACACATGTAGAGCTAGTTAATCTTTGACAAAGGAGCAAAGAATACACACTGGAACAGGATAGTCTCTTCAATAAATGGTGCTGGGAAAATTGGACAGCAATGTGCAAAGGAAAAAAAATGAATCTAGACTACTCCCTCACACCATGTACAAAAACCAACTCAAAATGGATAAAGACATATGTAAAAATTGAATCCATAAAATATATAGAAGAAAATACGGGCAAAACACTTCAGAAGAAAATACGGGCAAAACACTTCAAACCTCTTTCAGGACCCATCTACAGATGTCAAAAAAATGAAGGAAAACATAAACAGCTAGGACTACATCAAATTTAAAAGCTTCTTTACAGCAAAAAGAGGCAATGAAAACAAAAGAAATCCAACTGAATGGGAGAAAAATTTTGCCCTCCAGATAAGTGATAAGGGTCTGATAACAAGGATCCACAAAGAACTCATAGAACTTAACAAAAAGCCCATTCAAAAAGTGGGGAGAAGAACTAACAAGACACTTCTTTGAAGAGGAAATACAAATGGCCAAGAAACATATGAAAAAAATGCTCAACATCACTAATAATCAGAGAAATGCAAATCAAAACCACACTGAGCTAGCATCTTACACCAGTAAGAATGACCCCTATTAAAATAAAAAATGGCAACAAGTGCTGGCATGAATGTGGAGACAAGGAACTCTTTTAAAATGCTGGTGGGAATGCAAACTGGTCCAGTTATTGTGGAAAGCTGTGTGGAGGATGCTCACACTACTGAAAATGGATAATTCAATCTAACAAAACCACTACTGGGAATGTACCCAAGAATACAAAAATACTAATTCAAAAGGACACCTGTACTTGGATATTTATTGCAGCACTATTTACAATAGCCAGGATATGGAAATAACCCAAATGCCTTAAAATAGACAAATGAGTCAGAAAGTTGTGGTATGTGTACAAAATGAAGTATTATTTGTCAATCAAAAAAGACAAACATGTCATTTGCAGCAACATGAATGAAAGAAATAAGCCAGAAAGGAAAAGAGAAATACAGCATGGTCTCACAGATGACAAGGTAGTGGGAGAACCTCAAGGTAAACACTTATATAAAAATAGGCCAGGCATGGTGGCACATGCCTGTAAGCAGCAGCCTAGGAAGCCATGACCAGGGCCAGGGATTGGGGTTCGAGTCCCGCCGGGTGCATGTATCAAGACCTAGTCCCAAAAAAACAGCTGGGCATGGTAGCACATGCCTGTAATCCCAGCTACCTGGAAAACTGAGGCTGGGGATTGCTTGAGTCTGTGGTACCTCAGGCAACATGAGCCTGCAGTTCCACAGCAAAAATTGCGAGACCCAGTCACAAAAAAAAGTTATAAAATATATATACACATATATATGTGCAATCAATCTAAAAAAATATTAAAAAAAAAGAAATTTTGAAGATCTGGAACCAGGCAAGGATGCCCATTCTCTCCACAACTTTTTAACACTGTACTGGAGGTTCTAGACAGGGCAATTAAGGTAAGAGAAAGATATAAAAGGGATACAAATAGGAAAAGAGGAACTGAAGCTATCATTATATACAGATGATATGATTCATTATGTAAAGAACCCCAAAAAATCTACAGAAAAACTTCTCAAAACAATAAACCAGTTCAATAAGGTAGCTGGTTATAAAATCAACACACAGAAGCCAGTAGCCTTCCTATATATGCCAAAAGCAAAGTTGAAGAAGAAATTAAAAAAGCCATCCCATTTACCATCACACCAAAAACAATTAAATACCTGGGAATATACCTAACAAAACACGTGAAAGAACTATACAAAGAAAACTTTAAAATGCTGCTAAAAGAGATAGGAGAAAACATAAGGAAATGGAAAGACAATCCCTGCTCATGGATTGGAAGAAGTAACATCAAAATGGCCATCCTACCAAAAGCAATCTACAGATTCAATGCAATCCCTATAAAAATTCCAATGACATTCTTAAAAGAGATAGAATAAAATTACAGAAATTCATATGGAACAACAAAAGACTTCGAATATCAAAATACCTCCTGACCAAAAAAAGAGAGCATGGAGGTCTAACTATTCCAGACTTCAAGTTATACTACAAAGCCATAATAATTAAAACAGCATGGTACTGGTACAATAATAGATGTCAGACCAATGGAACAGACTTGAGAGCCCAGAAATAAAACCACACATATATAGTCAACTACTCTTTGACAAAAGAGGAAAAAACATACATTGGAACAAAGACAGCTTCTTCAATAAATAGTGCTGGGAAAATTGGACTAAGACCAGCAAAAAAATGGATCAAGACAACAGCCTCACACCATGTACAAAATACAACTCAAAATGGATAAAAAACTTAGATGTCAGACCTGAAACCATAATATACATAGAGAAAACTTGGGCAAAACCCTCCATGAACTACAATTCAAAAATCCCTTTCTGGAAAAATCTACTGAGGGCAAAAAATTGAAGGAAAACATAAACAGATGGGACTATATCAAACTAAAAAGCTTCTATACAGCAAAAGAGACAACAGAAAAAAACTAAAAGAAGCCCAACCAAATGGGAAAAAATTTTTGCCCTCCACAAGAGTGATAAGGGTTTAATAAGATCCACAAGGAACTCACACAACTAAACAAAAACAAAACAAGAAGCGTATCAAAAAATGGGGAGAAGAACTAAAAAGACACTTCTCCAAAGAGGAAATACAAATGGTCAACAGGCACATGAAAAATTGCACAGTGTCACTAGCAATCAGGGAAAATACAAATCAAAACCATAATGAGATACCACTTTACACAAGTAAGAAAGATCCACATCCAAAAAAAAAAAAAAAAAAACAGGTAACAACAAGTGCTGGTGTGGATGTGGAGAGAAAGGAACACTTTTACACTGCTGATGGGAATGTTAACTTGCTCAGCCACTATGGAAAGCAGTATAGTGGACCCTCAAACTAATGAAATGGAACTACCATTTGATCCAGCAATTGCTCTTTTGGGAATCTACCCAAAGGTAGATGTGGGTACAAAAGGACACGTGTGCTCGGATGTTTATTGCAGCATTATTTATAGTAGCAAGGACATGGAAACAACCCAAATGTCCCAAAACAGACAAATGGATGAAAAAGATGTGGTATACATACATAATAGAGTATTACTCATCAATTAAAAATGACAAATTTGATGAATTTATGGAAACATGGATGTACCTAGAAGAAATCATACTAGCAGAAACGAGTCAGAAAGAAAAAGAAACCAAATGGTTTCACTAATATATGGACAACCAAATGAAAGTACACAATGGGAGGGGGGGAACCAGCTGGAGCGTTCAGGGAGGAAAGGTGGTGGGTGACCCCTGGGGGTTAAAAATATATATATATATAAATTATTTAAAAATAACAATAATAATTTCATTAAAAGAAATTTTGTTCATCTTAAGTTATAATAAATTCTATACTGTTAATAGCCATTAATTTGGTAGCTGGAAACCTTTTTTTACAATTTCAAGAAAATGTTTCCAAATGCATTCTCTTTATTATGGATAAAGTGTATGGATAATACAGTAGGACGTTATACTACAGTATTATATTTTATTATGTAGGGTTATATACAATTATTCAGGGTGATTATGATTATAAAACTCAAAGTTACTAGAAGTTTGAGATTCCTTTCTCAACAAAATATTTAGAGAATATAATGAATTCAGGGGGAGACCTCAGGTAGGTAGCCTCCTCTTATGCAGAGGGTGCAATGGGGTGCAGGCCAGCTGCTCCCCCCTCCAGGAGTCACCAGGTCACCTCAGCTGCCTCCATGTGGTGCAGGGTTCTGCCTCTTCCGCCCCGAGTTTGGGTGGGCGGGGCTGCACCCTCTCCAGGTTTCTGTGCCTGGAGGGGAGGCCTTGGGTAGCCTTCCTCAAGCCTGGGGAGACTGGGAAGGGGAACCAGGTGGGGTTTTAGCCCCATCTACCAGCAGATGGTTGTTGCACAGGGGAGCCATTTGCAGCCCAGATGGGCTGAGCATGTGTCCCAGCCCCCAGTCAAAGGGGGCCTTGGATGGCACAGGCATGGCCATCTGGGCCCTACCCCCATGCAGGGAGGTACCAGTACGTGGGCTGTGCGGGAGCGGGGAAGGAAGAATGCCCCTTCCATTTCATTCTCACTCCAGCCAATCTTCAGGAGGAGGAAGAACATACATAACACAAACCCCATCATAGAATGGGTGAGGGACCAGGTAAAAAATCCAGCTCACAAGCCTGAGCTGGATACAGCAGATGGACAACTGAAAGAAGCAGTACATGTGAGACAGGAGAAGTAACTATGGAAACTATGTCACAAAGCACTTCTATGCGCTCAGAAAGTCTGGAAATCCGAAGACCTCATTTCAGAGACGCCTTCTAGGAGAGCAAGGTGACCCTCCCCACACCACAGGAGAGGAAAGGAAGGCCAACAGACTGGGAGCATCGGGCCCACAGCAAAGCTGCAAACTGAGGCAGAGGAGAGGATCTACAATGGCCAATTACAAATGCCTGTATCCACAGAGAAAACTTCTTCACTGACACTGGCAGGGGGTGAGACCCTCTAAATCTGATGCCAGAACCATAAGGTAAAGCAACAAAACAACAGAGATGGAGTTGGAGAAGACAGCCTCAAATGAGAAATCATGGAAAGACGACAAATAAATATAGACTCACTGCCCAACACAAACTTAAGACTGAAAACCCACCAGCAAGGTTCACCTGGTTCCAAGAACACGGTCCATCACCCAATGAAAGAACACTACCACAGGAAAGAAAGAGACTAAAGGACTTAACATGGACTAGTGAATAACAAAGAGTGGGGTGTGAGAGAATGGAGGAGGCACCAGAGGGAGGGGGGAGGTATCCCAAAAACCATTTACTGAGGTTGTGATTTAAAGAATAAAAATAAATAAAAGTTAAAAAAAAGACATATATATATAATGAATTTGTTAATCGCTAGAGAGCAAGACAGTATAGTTCCTGCCCTCAGAAAGTTTCCTGAGAAAGTAGAGGGTTTAGTGGAATATTTTATGATAGATTTTTTACCAATTATGGCCACCATTTCCCATTTGCTGTGAATATCAGCTACATGTGGCACACAACTAGAAAATTGCCCTCAACTATTAAGCACTACCTCACTGACATACCTAAAAGCTTACTCACACCCTTACTTGACAAAGACCTACAGTCAATGACAATAAATAGGTATAGAAAAATACCCCTCTAGCTTAAACTAGGGTGTTTCTGTGACACCATCACACTCCAAAATCTTCCCATGAATCTAGGCTAAAGCTATGTATCTGTTGAAACCACATTATTACTTAATTTCCCCCCATGCTTCCCCTATTACCTTTCAGATTGATGCTGAAAACATTCTCCAGTCAATTATTTGCCCAAGAATCCTTATTTCACCCCTGTTTCTTCACTCAAAGATATTTAACTTTTACTGACTCACACAGATAAATTGGTGTTTAATTCTAAGATAGCCACTAAGATAGCCAGATTTAGCAAATAAAACAGGATGACCAGATAAGCTTGGATTTCAGATAAACAAATAATGTGTTAGTTTAAGTATGTCTCATGCACTATTTGGGACATATTTATTCTAAAAATTTACTTATTGTCAAAGTTCTATACTACATTTGGCATCCTTATCATTAGGATTATATTTGTTTTTAGTCTAATTCTATCTTCCCTTGTTTCCAAAAAAAAGCAGACCTCCTCCTTGTCACATTTCCTATCACTATCTCATTTTCTTTAACCAGTAGAACTAATCAGAATTCTAAGAACCAAATTTGCTTTCTTTGTTTTCCTGACATCTGAGTACTCCATTTTTGAAAATGGCAAAAATTGATGCCATTTTTCCAAAGCTGTGGTTTTCTCTTTAAACTGCCATTATCTTCCTTTTCCTAATGATCAAAGGGAATGATTCTGTTTTCAAATAATAGAATTCAAACACTCAGTTACAAAAGCACCCTAAAGTAAATACATAAGCACATACATATGTACCTATATGTATATATTTATATATCTTTATAGTAAAGATATATATCTATATATATTTATATACCTTTACATTAAAGGTAATTTGAGGCTAGGAAGCAATTGTTTTATTTAAATATTATGGAATAAAATAAAGATAGCTATGATAAATTTGGATAAGAAAATATACCATGTTATTCTGTGTCGAATCCTACTGACTATGCCAATTATCTGTGTTGAACTGTCCTGCCATCTATGCCACTTGGCGTGTATTCTCTCTCTATGTTGAACAATCCCCTGCCATCACCAATTGTAGTGCAAGCATCAGGCTCACCAATCTGTGTAGGTTCCTTATTGGTTCTAGCAGTTACACAGACACACCAGGCAAGGCAGAGCTAGGGCCAGGGTGGGGGCAGGAGGCAGAAAAGCCCCCAGCCCTCCAGGAATCTTCACATTCTTTCTATTGGCTCACTCTTATGCTCATGTTCTGTTCCCATGCTGCTCTCGTGCTCTCTGCATCCCTTTATACATTCACTCCTAAGCCCAGGTGTGATCACTTACACAGGCACAGTCCCATTGGGCAGCACAATCTTGGGGAAGATGCAATACCACAGTTGCTGGTTATACAGGCTAATGGAGGAAAAAGCATGACCAACACTGACCCTACACATGCCAAAAAAGTAATCTTTAATGTGTGAATTAAAATAATTTAAGTTCATACCAATGTTCTGTAACATCTGTCTGTTAGAGGAGTAATGACAAGGCGAGGTGAGTTACCAAGGTATTCATAAGCATATTTTACATTGCAGTTAATGATACGGACTCGAGCATTCTCATTTTCCCAATAATATCGAAGCTGAGCAAGCCACTGGAAATCGGTATCATGTGAGACACCTAGAAAGAATAAAGTTAAATAAGACACATAATCCTGGAATGAAGTAATTTAAAAAATAAGTATTTTATCATTTTTGTAATAGCAAAATTAAAATAAGTCATGTTTTTCAAGTTAAAGAAAATTCATGCAAAATATATTCTATAGAGTAAAAAAGAAATGTGGTATGTCATTGTTTTGAGAAGGTATTGATATTTGATCTTTAATATTAATGAAAAAAGTCACATACCCATCTCAATCATGTCCATGACCACATCTCTAGCATGGACATCAATAGTAACCAAAGCTCCCAGAGTAATCCTGGTCTGTTTTGACAATTTTCCTCTTACTAGCTCTACAATATCATTTAGTTGATATTGAAGTTCCTTATAGTAGTTCTTTAAACCCTTTAAGATAAAAAAGCAATTAAAAATTCAATAAATTATGTCATAAAACATGTATTCTGTAATACACTTACGTCCTGTAAAACAATTTGGACTTCATAATGTCTCAATATAGAAATGAATTCTAGAATAGAGTGAATTTTTTTCTGTCTAGTTAAAGAAAAAGTTTTAAAGGATTAAGAAAAAGTTTTCAAGGATTGTATCATTTTAATTCCACATGTAGAAGTTGAGAGGAAGATTACCAAAAAAAAGATAAAAACATAGTATGCAGAAAAGAATGTTTAAAATTCAAAAATGCTTTACCTCTGTCCCACTACTTATAACTTCCTGTGTCTCAGAAGTCCAGAACATTTGAGAAACACAAAGTACAACTTGACCAGGCCATTCTCGAACCCAGTCACTTCTTGCAGATTCTGGATAAGCCTGAACAAATAAAACAGACTTTGAGCTTTAAAATGCTATGGAAGGGAGAAAAACTAAATATCTACTAATAGAAAAGTATAATATTTGGTACATTCATAAACTGGAATATTATGTAGTCATGAAAAAATTATTGTATTTAAAAGACCAGAAAATTTTTATGAATTATGATTATTTATTCACTGTTGTAAATCAGCGTTAACTCAATAAAGTGAAAAATATGATTATATTTTTGAAAAATTTATTTTAAAAAATAGAAAGATGAGTAGCAATACATTAGTAATGAGTTATCTCTTGGTGTATTTGATTATTGACTTTTCTCGAAGTTGATTTCTTTATTTTCAATTTTTTTAAAAATTTATTTATATATAAATTTCACGATATTGTAATCTCAAGGATTTGCCCCCCCCATCCCCTCCCTTCTCCCCCTTTACCTCCTGCTCACAGTTGTGCACTTCATTTTGGTGCTTAGCTTGTTTTGACTTTCCTCAAAGCTTTTGCTTATTTTTTTTCACTATATCCCATACATTAGTGAAACCATTTGGTTTCTGCCCTTTTCTTTATGGCTTGTTTCTGCTAATATGATTTCTCCTAAATACACCCATGTTGTTATGAAGTCATTGAATTTGTCATTTTTAATTGATGAGTAATATTCCATCGTGTATATATACCACATTTTTTTCATCCAGTCATCTGTTTTGGGGCATTTAGGTTGTTTCCATGACCTTGCCATTATAAATTGTGCTGCAGTAAACATCCGGGTACAGGTGTCCTTTTGTACCCACATTGAGGTCTCTTTTGGGTAGATTCCCAAAAGAGCAATTGCTGGGTCAAATGGTAGTTCCATTTTCATTAGCTTGAGGGTCCTCCACACCCCTTTCCACAGTGGTTGAACTAGTTTACATTCTCACCAGCAGTGTAGTAGTGTTTCTTTCTCTCCACATCCTCGCCAGCAATTCTTGTTGTCTGTTCTTTGGATATGGGCCATTCTTACTGGTGTAAGGTGGTATTTCATTGTGGTTTTGATTTGCATTTCCCTTATTACTAGCGATGTTGAGCAATTTTTCATGTGCCTGTTGGCCATTTGTATTTCCTCTTTGGAGAAGTGTCTTTTTAGTTCTTCTCCCATTTTTTGATTGGGCTTTTTGTTTTGCTTTTGTTTAGTTGTGTCGAAGTTGATTTCTACATAGGTTTATTGTTGCTTTGCTCTGGAAAGTTGACACATTTTCTTCACAGACTATGTTTTACTTTTATTACAATGAAATATAAAGCTATCATTAAACTGTCAAAAAACTCCACCTAATAGAATATATATGTTGATGTCAAGATTTAATTGAAAGGGAGATTATATCTAGTGAAAAGCAGAACTATCACTTAAAATCTGTGTTTTATTAACCATAGGTTCTAAAAAAAATTATATATGGTTAACTTAATATAGCATATGTAAATATATATATATATATATATATATACATGTTGATACTCAATGATGTATACCTGAGCCTTATAATTTTACAATGCAAGGCTATTTCAATAAATAAAAATAAAAACTTGTATAATCAGAGTAAATAATTTCAACAATTTGTGAATTACAGATAAACAATATGACCATATTAATTCAAAGGATATTTTCATTTCTTTCTAACATTTTCATGTTTATAATGCATTTAAATGACTTATTGGTGGAAGTCAAAATTTTTAAAAAGTAACTTGCTTCAAAAATACATGATAACAGATTCAGGTTATAAATTGAAGAAAACAATTGCAGAACAAAGATTGAAGTTTATGTTAATGAAATCTGTATTTTCAATACAATATTATCATCTTAGATATAAAAATAATATGCATACAGATATAAATATGTTATAAATTATTGTTAAAATGTCTTCTTTTTCAATTAGGAGCAGGTAAATTTCTATAGTGTAATAAGAAAAGACTTCCCTGAATAAAATTGACACTTTCCTGTAGTTTTAATTTGTTTGAAATAATAAATACAAAAAGAAAGAGTCAAGACTAACTGCAAGGAGTGTGTTTGAACTGGGGGAGCCTGGCGAACTGCCCTGACGGACGGACAGCAGCCTCCACACCAAAGCCCAGCTTGCGGGCTGAGCCTCACGGCAGCTGGGTCTCACCGGCGACAGGGAACCAGAGGTCCCTCGACCACCGCACCAGCAGCTGAGTGAGAATTCCACAGAGGTCAGGTGAGGTCCCTTCCCTGACTGCCCCCTCAGGCGGCATCGGGTCGCACCCGGTTGCAAGGAAATGGTCCTGAAACAAAGGCACAGGTCTGCATTTTGCAACCAAAAGAAGCCTTCCAGGCCAGGTTAAAGCAGTACCGAGTGTGTTTGAACTGGGGGAGCCTGGCGAACTGCCCTGACGGATGGACAGCAGCCTCCACACCAAAGCCCAGATTGCGGGCTGAGCCTCACGGCAGCTGGGTCTCACCGGCGACAGGGAACCAGAGGTCCCTCGACCACCGCACCAGCAGCTGAGTGAGAATTCCACAGAGGTCAGGTGAGGTCCCTTCCCTGACTGCCCCCTCAGGCGGCATCGGGTCGCACCCGGTTGCAAGGAAACGGTCCTGAAACAAAGGCACAGGTCTGCATTTTGCAAACGAAAGAAGCCTTCCAGGCCAGGTTAAAGCAGTACCGAGTGTGTTTGAACTGGGGGAGCCTGGCAAACGGCCCTGACGGACAGCAGCCTCTACCCCAAAGCCCAGCTGGCGCGGGCTGAGCCTCACGGCGACTGGGTCTCACCAGCGACAGGGAACCAGAGGTCCTTCGACCACCGCACCAGCAGCTGGCTGAGGGCTCCACGGAGGTCAGGTGAGGTCCCTTCCCTGACTGCCCCCTCAGGCGGCATCGGGTCGCACCCGGTTGCAAGGAAATGGTCCTGAAACAAAGGCGCAGGTCTGCATTTTGCAACCGAAAGAAGCCTTCCAGGCCAGGTTAAAGCAGTACCGAGTGTGTTTGAACTGGGGGAGCCTGGCGAACGGCCCTGACGGACAGCAGCCTCCACACCAAACCCAAAAGCGCCGGAGTTGCTACGTGGCACCGGCGCAAACTCAGAAATCAAGGATACTCACTTCCAGAAGCACAGAGGCAAAGTTATCCACAACTGTATAGATTTCAACATGCTTAATACTAGAGCAGTCGTCACCCAATATGTAGAGCAGATCCAAAAGGAAAACACAGGAAGGAGAAAGACCATAAATACTCAAGGAAGCCCTAAGAAAAATAAATCACCACCAAAGGATAAACAACCCAAAGAAATCAACGTGGATGACATGGAAGAAATGCTCCATATGTCAGACAAAGAATTCAGAATAAAAGTGATGAAAGTACTCAAAGAATCCAAGGAAGATGGGGAGAAAAGGGAAAGCAAAAGGGAAGAAGCATTCAATGAATTAAGAGAAGTAGTAGAAAAATGTAAGCAAGAATGCAGTAAAATGGGCAACATCATCAACATACAGAAAAACGAAATTGAAACACTAAACAAGAAACTACAGGAAATGCAATGCATAAAACGAGAAATAGAAGAACTCAAGAATGCAGGGAGGAGCC
>PVHY01023905.1:0-20328 GCA_004024945.1 Uropsilus gracilis
GAGGGAGGGAGGGAGGGAGGGAGGGAGGGAAGATTTAAGGGCTAAATAGACCAACAAACAGTAAAGAGAAAGGAGAGGAAGTGACCAGAAGGGGGATTGGGAGGGGGAGAACATCCCCAAGGAGACCAACAACCATGCGGAGGAAAAAATGTTTATGATGCTAAAAGTAAATAACCAATAAAATTGAAGGAAAAAGACTCTGAACCTTACTGCATTGACTTTGCTGTCCCAGGCAGCTATGTTGTACATCACGTGACTCGTTACTGAACCACCACTCTCCTACACAGTCCCACAGGAACACGTGTGAGAAACCAGTAGCTATTTCTAAAACACGTTTTAGACCGGTAGCTGGTGATGCTGACTACCAGGTACATGTGGTTTAACACCTGGTTCAAAACGCTGCACTAAAACCGTAAGTACATCTCACCAGAATATGAATCTCAAAGAACCTAGAGTTTGCAGTTGGTTGTGAGTTCTAAATGAGACGTCCATAAGGAGACAAGAACCGGGGAATGAGAGTGGGAGAGAATGGGTCATTTTTTCTGACTAGCAAGTATATATAAAGTTTATTGTGAAAGAAAAAATACAGAACAGATAAGCAGAGGAAAGCATAAATATGAATCTGTATAAAACATGAGTGAAAAAAATAGCATCGGTTTCTAACTTTTTAGTTCCTGATTTCAGTAAAAACTAGTGTCTTGGTTCTAGTCTATGGAGGACCTAAGATCCCCTGTTGAATCCCCTCATGAAACCCTGGTCCTCTCAGACTAGCTCTCTATTGGTCAGACTAGACTGTGGCTTGCCTCAGTAACACAGACATCTTTTTGATTTACAATAACCAAGATATCTACTCTCACCTATGTCATTCATGGCTAACAATAATGGATGTAATAAATGTATCTATTTCTCACTGAGCTTAAGTTAGCTGGGACTCTGTTCTTTAACAGGACTTTGGATTATATTATATATCTGAGCTTGGGATTAAAGAAAACTTCTTTTTGAAACATGTCCCTGACCAATTGTATGATAAGCCATCTTGATCAGTTTTATGGAGCTGACTCAGATTTCATCTTAGCCGCCCTTGTCATTTCTGTTCTCATTTCACAAGCTCATACCTCGGTTTGTGAATATGGCAAGGATGCATTCCCATTGGGGAGGGACACTTATATTGCCCAGAAAAAAATATATATCATAAGATTTTTTTTTTTTCATAAAAGGAACATTAAATGAGAGCTAATGGATAGAAAATGGCTGGTATATAACTGATACTAGATTAATATGATATTTGTCCTTGTGAAGGTATTTGCTCATTGAAGATCTTTCTCAAAGTATGATAATGGTTTTTATTCACTTATTCTTCAGAGAAATGGTGTCTGTTAAATGCCAGGCAGGGTGTTAAATGTCACAAATAAAGCAAAGAACAAGATAGATCCAGATTCTACACAGATGGTACAGAGAAAATAATGGATAATAAAGACCAACAAATAGGTCACCTCAGTGCCTATTACAATGTCTGTGGTGAGACAAATACTATGTGCTTGAGAACATAGGAGGTGACTCTAGTTTAAATCCAGAACACACAAAATGTCTCTTAGAAGCAGTGGTGACAGCTGAAAATAGATGATGGATAAAGAGTGAGCCAGACAAAAGGCAAGAAAAAAGACAAATTTTCTAGGTAGGTGGACTAATAAAGTTGTAACCCAGATATAAATTTAATATTTAACATTCAAGGAACTGCAAGAAGGATAAAAAAGGGACAAACAGTTGTTTTCTGTGCTAGAAGTTGGATTTGATCCTAAGCAATGAGTAATCATGAAAGAGTTTAAGTAGAAAAGGAATTTCAGTAAAGTTGTGTTTTAAAAAGAGCACTGAGAACATATTAAGTTGTTAAAGACTCAGGTCTACTGGTAAAGCTGCGAATGTATCAGCCAATGCTTGCTTACCCGTCATGCACACACACACCTGTGCTTATTAAACAAAAAAGAAGAGATTCATTGTTCCAACTAAACTATGTTTTCTTCATTTCTCATCATAACTGGTTTGTATGCAGTGAGCAGTAGTATAATACACTGAAGCAAGAGCAAAAAGAATGAAATGGAAATCAGATAGTCTCTAAGTCTAATTCTGTTACCTTCTCAAAATGTACTTGGTGACAAGTCACTTAATCTGAAAAATACAAGTAAACTTAAGAACTCTGAAATATATAAACCTATTTAATATAGGTAACATTATTGGGAAGTTTTGAATACTATTAGTAAAACAAAAATTTGTTCAGTGATATACATTAGGGTGATATAATATATCTCTATCATGGGTAAATGTCATAGCAACAGTCTCTTGGCAAATAGACACTTACTGGTACTTTTGAAGTATGACTCAGATATATTAATTGGAATTTTTTTCTTAGTTAAATGGATGAAAGAGTAAAACAAGAGCCTTTGGGGAACTTGACTAGCCTACCTGAAACACCAATTCTGAATAATGAACTTAGTCCATTTAAATGCATTGTACTTTCCTAGTTTGGGTTGGATATTCCAATTTGCATTTGAAATTCAAAATGTCAGGCCTAATACTCCTGCTGGATCTCTGAGGGCATGACATGGCCTTTATAACTAAATGTTAAAACATAACTCGATGGCTGATAGTTGCAATTCCATTTTCCAATCCTTGGTGCTGTCAAAGGCACTGTGATATGCTGTCAAGCCAGGTTGGTCAAGCTGCACAGAACACAGTCTCCTTTCTGGATATTATTCTTGGTGTAAGATGCATATCATAGGTATTCTGCTTGTCTCAGTGCATATCAACAACATCTAGAATTCATCTTTTAATTCTCTTCCCTTAAGAAAATTGGCCAGAGAAACCTTTCTGAAGGACCCAGAAAGTCAAGCAAATACACCAGTTGCTAAATCTCGTTTTTCACTTTCCCCATTGAACAATATATATATTTTTCAGGTAAAGCAGTTGTACAATGGAAATCTGTCCTGCAAGTAGGTAGACTTACGCATTTGTCAAGGATGGCCTTCTATAGCCAGCAGAGATATTAGGTAGGCACAGAAGTATGTTAGACATTCCAGAATGAATATAGGTTAGGAATTCAAGACAAATATAAATAGTTATCAAATGACTTTAAGAAAATATGTCCAAATATCTAGACCCAAAACATTGTTCAGTTCAAAGAACTAGGTGCTGTGAAAATTCTCAAAAAAACACCTAAAATATTTTTGGTAATATATCAATAAATGATGAATCTAGTTGAAATTTAAAATGTAGAAGTTATGAATGAATGAAATAAGCCCAAGAAGGGGGAAATGTGCCTGGTGTTCTTGATCCTACCAGTAAAGTTTGAATAAATACTGAAGTTTAGGAAAATGAAAATTAAAAAATGAAGAACTTTCACTTCTAATGATGGAGGAATAATCTCTCTCAAACCAACTGTTATCTGACAAAGTCTAGAAAACCTGAACAATTTTGTTACTATTGTGTCTAATGGTATTAAGGCATTACTATGACAGGTGGGGCTTGAAGACCTGGAATTCTGGAAGGAATACTATGGCAACAAATATTTTTCCTTGTGTTTATCAAGGATCTAGACCAAAAAAAAAGTAACTAAGAAGAAATCAGAGACTAGGATGTTACATGGTTCACAGAACTTTTGTCATTCTTTCAGGAGGGATTAACAAAAACATTATTTGGAGGTCCACCAATTACAGGTAACCTGATAAGCATCTCAGACTAACAGTATAACCCCACTGGAATTGTATCCTGTTTGTACAATCAACAGTAGACAGAATGTCACAAATTTTAAACCCCAATCTTGAAACAGCTCAGTCCTAAAAAGCATATGTAATAGAATCCCAAATTTCCAATGAGGGAAAAAAAAAAATTGAACAGTCATTTTCTCATTGATTTTTTTTAAATTCTGTGTTCCAAATTAAATGAATTAAATTCAATGGACACTAAAATGGATGTATTTTCTTTGTAACCTAAAATTTAAAAAAAATGAGACACTTTAAATATTTGAAAGATACAAAAAATATAATCATAATCAAAATATTAGAGTAGATCAATAATACAAAAAGGTAGACTTTAAAACGAGTAATCTGTGGAAATATAAATGATAAAATTAATGATTAATGTGGTAATTCACCTAGAAGATAGATTTTTTTTATGGAAGCAGAATAGTAAATTGAGCTTTGAGTCCCTATCAAACTTTTCTAGGAGTTCATAAATGTATAACTTATTAAACATTTATTTCTATAGATACCAATTTGTTATTTGTCTCCCTAGTCATGTGATAATTTCTCTAAGGATAGAAATTCTATTCATTATTATATATCCAAAATCTAGGGTAAATCAAATACAGAGTAGGAGCTCAAGAAATAATTTTTAATTGAATACATGTGCTGAGTGATTGAGTGGGTGGAAGGAGAGATAAATGAATGGAAGGATGAATGGATGGATGGATCATCATCTGGGTCTCAGAGAAGCACTATAATTTGTATACATGCTAAATAAGATACATTGATTGCAGATTTTAAACTCTAATTATAGATTACAATAATGTAATGAGTAAATACCAGAGATCTGAGTCACAAAACTAAACAATAGGTTTTGTTAAATTATGATTCTACTTAATGAGTAACACAGATTAGAAACTTTTTCAAACTGATTTGGCTTGTTCTCTCGCCCTCCTTTCATTTATCTTGTTACTGTTTTTTATATATCTTTCTTAGGATATTCATAGGGAAACAGGTTGTTTGAAGAGAAAATGTAAACATTCCTCAGTTGTCTAATGCAGAAAATGTGGAAATGTCATCAGTACTCCGCAGTTTCCTGTGGAGCAGTTACTTCATCTAATCTCATTACCCTACATTTTTAATATTTTTTTCACTTTTTGCTACTCCCTGTTATTTATTGTATAGATATCAGTTAGTTAGAGAAGGTGGTCAAATGCAAATAGTATATAGAATTGAGCCTCCTTTTCAGAGGGGATCGTGATCTTCTAATTCAGTCATTTCCTATGGCTTTTGTTGATCATGTTTCTAACTACCTCTTTTAATCTATGACATTCACGGTCCATGCCACCAAACCAGGTTGTTATGAAGGAAAAATTCAAGACATTCTTTGAGAAAATCCATCCAGATAACACTGTGTTCTCTAAAATGTTTAAAATCCTTAAGCATCTGCTCAGTTTTAGTTTTTTGCACCGAAAAGTACCTGCTTCTTAGTCATAAATACACTGTACCTTCCTGCAGACCTATAATTGAGTTAGTTTGGTTTCCCTGGCAACCACCACGATTAATTAGAATACTTGAGCATGGTAAGTTTATAGATGCAGAAAATATTTCATGTATAAATAGTGCAATCTGTTTATGCTCAAAGAAATTTTCCCCCTCAATTGAGAAATGGTTTTTTTTTTTTCTTTTTATGTGGATTAATCACATTTTCTTCCCCATAAACTCACTAAGTAATATTCAGGGATTAATGTTGATTAAACCCTTTGAGCCAGTGCTAGCTCTCCTTGGTTGATTTCTGGCCTGAGAGCTGGATCCTTGCTGAATGAGACACGATTGTGCTCACTGTATTTAGTGACAACATGGATAATAACATCCTCAGGGGCCCATCAAAGTACCTATTCTTTTCATAAATGAACCTGTGGTACAAACATTTGTGTCTAAGAATATGTGTAATAAAATTGGATTCTCCTTCTGATAAAGCTTGCACAAAACCAAAAGGAGCTCATCAATTATTATTGTACCTACAGAAATAATTTGAAGCATGTATGGATAAATCCTATGCATCCAGCCTAGGGCAAGAGGAGAGAAATGGTGGAATAGAAACAGCATGAACTGGTAATAAGGAGCTCTGTCATTTAATCAACTGCTTATTTTAGAGAAATGAACTTCTTCAGTGTTAAAAAGAAATAATATATTACTACTTAGAATTTTTGAATTGCCAGTAGTTCTAGTAATTAGTCGTGAAGGTAACAACATGAAGTCATTTCTACTCAGTCTATCCATAATATGCTCCCTAGCCCCATTTCCTTCTAAGCTATAGATACAAATTAACTACAGAAAATCTTCTTTCTTTCTTGGCCAAGTATATGACAATCCTGGGAAACAATAGGAATTCTTATCTATTGTTTCAACAATTTATTTAATGGGCTAGCACAAAGAACTCAGGCATTGTTAATCCAAAGGTCCTGATCACTTCCCAATTTCACCATTCTCCTCTTGTGTTAATTATCATTTCTTCCTTTGTCATATAAGAATATCTAGTAAAAAATGTGACTCAGTTTTATTAAGGTTCAGAATATGATTTTTGAGACCTTCAGAATCTTAACTGGAATTCAGGATGCCAACTTGACAGGACTTCCTTTTATGTGACATAGTTTGAGTTGTAAGGTTAACATTATTGTATTTTAAAATAAAAAATATATTCACCAAGTTTTAAATACTAATATAACAATGTCAACAATGTTGGTCATTCTTGGTTATGACATTATACTAAATTTCTATTTTATATAGATATTCAATTTTAGGGTTATCATCTATGTTCTTGCTAAGAACACAGAAATTTCTGAAGGATATCTTCATTAAATAATGTCAGTACCCAGAACTGTACTGAATACAGAATACTTTGTCTTTCTCCCTCTCTCCCTCCCTCCCTCCCTCCCTCCTTCCCTCCCTCCCTTTGTCTGTCTCTCTTCTTTCCCTCCCTCCCTCACTCCCTCCTTCCCTCTCTTCTTTCCCTCCTTCTTCACTCCCTCCTTTTCCCCCTTTTCCTTCTCTCCTCCCTTCCTTCACAGGAATTATTTTTCTTATTCTTTCCCCTTCAACACATCTCAAATATAACATTCATTGCCCCACTCCAGACAGGAATATAGTTCAACTTATATTATTTAGTATCAACTATATCAATTTAGGTCTTATGACTGAAAGAACCCCAAAGTAAGGGTATAATATTTTCTGAAGAGTAGACTGGGAATTAATTGGAGGTGAGGGGTTTAATAAAATGACTCAAGAGCCTATAATATCAGTTGTATATTTCTGAATTTCTAGAGACAATTAGAAGCACATTCAAAGTAGGCATAAAAACATTTTTAAATACTTTATCTAAAATCAACAACTCTAAGTGCCCTAAGGATTAAAGGTTGTCTTATTTAACTCTAAATTTCTAACACCTGGAATAGACCTGAACACTACTAAGGGATTAGTGGGTGTTTTTGAGATTGAAATTCCAACATTTTAAAATACACTAAATATTTATTTATAGGAAATTTAAAGAATCTGTTGAATTAATGTGACTAATGTTTTTGCTCAAGTGGAGCTTTATTTTGTTTCAACAAATTTTAGTCATAAATAAATTCCTTTGCCTTTTGAAAGATTGTGGTCAAATTTAAATTGTGTAGAAAAAATATTTATAGTAGTTGTATGCAACAATCTTTGATTTTTTTCTATGGTTCATCCAGTCAACACTGTAAGTCAATAGTATCAGCCACAGTAGAAGAACATGTTATTCCATGACATCAACCTCAGAAGTTAAGGCTACCTCCAGATTATAAACTTATCTACATATTCCCTCAACACTTTTAAATATATTTTTATAATTATCAAAAATATTATTAACATTATCTAGAAGCTCAATAAAGTATCCAGCATATTGCTTATTATTGACAATGCTAGTGAAATACACACTATTTTTTCTTACATGTCCTTTTGCAACTTTAAAATGAAGCCCAGTTTTGGGGGAGGACAAATAAACAAACAAATACATAAAATGAAGCCCATTAATTGTCTTCACTTTTGCTTCAGTAATCTCAAGTCCATCTTATCCATGTCCATGATTTTTTCATAGACATATTATTATAACACCTTTTTACTTTGTCTTTCTATACTTTTCACCATTCATCTCCTTTAATATGCGATTCAAAAGTCTATGATCTGTCGAATATCTCTGATTCTCTCACCAAATTTCTTCATATCATGAATTTATAAGCTTTAATTCAACAAAAGAGACAAAGTTCTGCCTTTGTCTCAAGGAGTTAATCCTTTCAAAATGATTATCAGCAATCAAATAATGTGGAAGGCAGGCTCCTCTAGATAAAAGTTGGTACTGACAATTTTAATGTCCTATGAATGACTAGTAGGATTCACCAAACTATGGTGATCCTTCTTCATCAGGTAGGCAGCAGAATTGACTCGAGATGCATCTCAGATCCTTTTGACCCAATATCCCCTAAATGCATAGTAATAGGACATTTGTTCCCTGTGGTCAGTGTCATGAGGGTTTTCTTCTGGTAGGTTTCAAGGTGGGACTTCACATGTTCCCAAAGACCAATCATTTAGCAGCAAGCATTACAACACATGCCTTCTTCTACTCTAGTTCACACTAGTCACACCCCTGAAGTCTCCCCATGATGACTGTTCACACTATCACAATAAGCACAATAGGATAGTCAGGGGTGTAACTCGTGATCCCCAAGCTGTCATTTCTTAGGTAATTTCTCTGCTAAAGCAGAGCTGGGTTCCATACAGAAGCAGAGAGAGCATCTTTCTTTCTTACTCTGAGCTGAATTTGGTCACCTGGTGCTTAAAGCAGCTTTGCTTAAGAATAGAGAACACAAATTTTCTGCTAAATTAACACTTCATTTCTTAATCATTTAGCTCCCAATCGAGTCCAAAGATCAAAAATAGAATTGGAATTATGTGATGATTTTCCTTATCCTTCAGCTTACATTAATGAGCCTCTCCCTAAAGAACATGATCTTCCCCAAATACCAATTTATTTTAGGATGAGTGTTCTTAAATTTCACTATTTTGGCAAAGTCTTTGTTTGGGTGAAATCTATACAAAATGAGCCTCTTTAGTTATAGAAGGACCTGCAATTTAGAAGAAGCAAAATACTCTCTAGCAGGTTCTAAGCAACACATTTTTTCAGTGGGTTTATGCATTAAATATTCAAGAATGAAAAATTAGAATCCAGAATAGACTTATCTTGTTACATGGAAAATAGGTTCAATAAACTGGGCCCTGACTGAGTGAGCTCTCATGGTACTAAAAGAAAGAATGATAAAAGAGAGGGAAAGAGGAAGGGAAGGAAGGAGGGAGAGAGGGATGGAGAGAGAGAGGGAGAAAGAGAGCAAGAGAGAGGGGAATCAAGCCACAGAATGGGCTCCACTCAGAGGAAACAGCAAACAAAACTGCAGTCAGGACAGAAACCCAGGCACAGGGATGGGAACCCTTTCCTAGGGAGTGAATGAAACGGTCATCTCAAGAAAGCTTTACCCAGGCCACAGATGAGTCCAATTCCACTGTAATAGCTTAACAAACTCAGCATTTATGAACTCACACTTAGCACTGCAGATTTCTGACCATCTCAGTGACAACATATCCTCAGGCAAGGATGGACACACCAACTATTTTGTATCTTCTTTGACTCCAGCAACGAGAAATGAGTTCACTGACACTAGTGAGGAAGAGCCCTCCTCTCACCCAGACAGTTTGATAGAAAATAGCAGCATTTTCTTTTTGATTTTGGGTCTCTTCCATGGTCAGATTGTGCTCTGTGCTTTGATTGCCAAGTCATTGGTTCTGTAACATCACAGAGTAGCCTACAGCAGGGGACCTGATCTTACTTTTGAGAGGATACAGGTATTTTTGAATTCCAGTGATAGTAATATTTAAAAAATAATAGGAGCTACCTTTTACTGGGCCCCTACTTGTGATGGGTTTGGGGGGAGTAGGAAGAACATTGTACAAATAGCATCAAGATCAGACAGTTATCCCTGAAGGCTCATAGGAAGATCTTCCTCTTTGGTGCTTATCCTGTGAGCATCAGCTGTACCTGAGTCAAGTTTCCACCTATCACTTGTCATTCAAGTTGGCATTCCTCTCACCTGATGATGAGTGGCTCACTTGTGAGGCATAACACAGTTCACAAAGTCCTTGCACACACAGCATCTTTTTGATGCAAACTGAAATATATGATAACCTTTCCTTATCCTCTTCTCTCTGTCTTTCCTCTCTCTCCTTTGTATCTCTCACTCTATATATATAGCACACACATACAAACAAATCACTATTACCACCACTATCACCATCACTACCGCATACAACTTTGTTTTCCAGAGGAAGGAAATAAGACTTAGGAACAAGGTCATACAATACAGTGGGTATGGAATCACCTTTCCTTGCACGCACGATCAATCCCTCCTCCTTATTTTTGCTTTCTTCTTCATAGTATCTGTCTTTTAGGAATGCTTCTTGAAAGGCTAAAATGGGAATGGAGGGGGCTTCTGATCATGTCAATACCAAGAGACTATGCATTCTCTTTCCTTTTTAAAATCACCTCTTTAAATGTCAAAAATGAACTGCCTGGTTGCATGTTTTTAAGTGTTAGGTTTTGGTTTTTTGATCCCCTGCTCTGAGTAGGAGAAGCAGTTGCATACATTTTGTTTTGTGTACATTTTGGTCAATATAGGTTGACCAGCTGCAGAGATGCAGAAAGTTTGTGTCATGGATCCAAGTTCAAGCATGCATCCCTGGAGAAGCTGACTGCTTCCTGTTTACCAGGTTTCTGTGCTATGTGTTTGCCTTATTTGGTTTAAATTACCCAAGTACCCCTGCAACAGCTCCCATTTCCAGTGCCTGTTACTCTGTATTTTTTCATCATAGTTGTTATCAAAGCACAGAGTGTAAATAAACTACTTAGTAAATACTTTCTGAACCTAACACAAGGAATTATTCAGCAATGCAGAAACAGATGCTCATTTGCTCTCTGTAAATGTCTGCACACAAGGATTGGTGCAGGGGAGCAGGGGAGAGGACTGGCTATCTGGTAGAAGCTTGGGAATACCCTTACCTGCCCTGCTGACCCCAGCCCCCATTCATCGATAATCAGATTATTTCCCCCACCTGGGCACATGCTGTCTGGATCTTCTCACTGTGGATGCTTTGACAGGGAGGAATTAAGCAGACACCCAGACATAATAGGCAGTGACTCAGCAGCATCCCTCAGGAAGAAACCATTGAAGAGCACCCAGCAGTCCAGACAACACTGTGGGTCAACTGCACACAGATGCAGCCCTAGTGACACACACTTATATGTATGGTCATGCATACTTTTGTACACACTCACACACACTTAAATAATTCTACCAGGTGTGGCAGCCTAGTCCCAAAACAACAGATTAGAGGAAGGTATTTTATGGCTGAAATTCAGCAGCTCTCTTGCAGATGAGTATAGAACAGGTGACAGGAGACAGGTTATATCCAATGTCCTCTGTCCAACTAAACCAGACAAGCATCAGGCCTCTGAGAATCTGTCAGAAGGGATAGAACTGAAACACAGCAGCCATCAGGACTCTCTAGCCCAAACCAGTGAATGAAATAGTTATCTTTCTGCAACCAATTTAAAAGGGGAAATCTTATATTACATTTCCTTCCTGGTGCTCAGTTCTGTTGCCTGTAAGATATTCTCCAATTTGGTTTAGCTGTTTAATACCATCTCAGTATAAATTGAACTGAATTCTTGACATTCATTAGCACACACAGACCCCATTTATCTCTGTCCCTTTTTTGCTTCAGGAACCAACCTTGCATTGCAAAAAATGTACACAGAGCCCATAAAGACTCACTGATAGAGTGATAGATCTTTTTTAAACACTGGGGCATTACAGGATTTTATGAAGCAGTAAAACTTTCTCCAAGCATGAGAAGTGCAGACTGACAGAGACCATTTTATCTCCAAGGCATTAAAATATAAGTGCCACATTGGACAAGCATAATAGAAGAGAAAAAAATAATAATTTCAGGAAAGGCAGCCAATTCCTCGAGTTAAAAAGGATCAGCCCAGAAGGTACCTAGTGATCTTCCAGAAACCTGAGGAAGGGCTAACCTATATCATGCCTGAGTTTTCAATCAGTGGCACATTTGCTACCATTCTGCCCTCATCTCATTGTAAAAAAGCATCAGAAAATTGAAGTGATTCCTAAAAGCCTTTTCTGGAATTAACAGTTTATACACTAAGGGAAAGAGAGAATCTTATTTTCTCTTCCCATCCCAGCTTATTTCAAACATCAATTTCTGCATGTACAGTACTATGTTTCCACAAGTATTTACTGAGCACCTACTATAGATGAAGCAAATCATTTTCTGCAGAGGAGGCAATGGTCATGTTTCTGTCTCATTGATTCTACATACTTATGGGTGAGCAGGCACTATATTAGTAACTAAACAAAAATAACTGGAGAGTGTCGATAAGCATGGGTGCTGTGAACAAAATAAAGGCGAATGACATGACCTATTGACAAGAGGAGTGAAGAAAAATCAAGCTTTACATTATGCGAAATGAGGAGAAATCGAAAGAGAAATCATGAGATTTCATTTCTGAAAAGGATGTAAGTCTTTCTGCTTCTCTCTTTTGGACAGTTTGGCTCAAAGTTCTTCATTGTTAGAGGGACGTGTGTCCTTTTTAAAGGAAGGAGATTCCAAATATTGTTTCTTCAACAGTCTAGGATCCTGCAAAGTTTTTTGCATGCCATTTCAAGTTTCATTTAATTTCCTGTGTTGCTTAATTTAAGCATTACAGTTCTAACTGAAGACCTAAAACTTTTGTTTTGTCACCAGCAAATCTATCATTTCTTCAGACACGTATGTTTATCTTTTTTAATTTAACCTTTAAATATAGTTACTCTTTCCCAAGATTTGGTTTTTCTTAAGTGACTTTTTTCTGAGACATCTTAATTATTTTATCTATCTATACAAAAATGCTCTATTTGGGTATGATAAGGAGACAGAGCCCTTGATCTAGTCAGTGTGCAGAACTCAGCATCTGAGAGATGGACTCAGTTCACTGTCTCCAAGGAAATACACCATATCTAGGACTGCTGAGGACAGAATTATTCCCTAGATTTCACTTAATCGATGTGGCTCCCTTGGTAATGCACTAACAGCTTAAAGATTGAGTGTGGGAAGTGATTCGTCAAAACTGACTTTAATAATTTCACTTCACTGCTCAAAAAATTTTCCAGTGACCTCTCATTCCTAAAGAGACTGTTCTGACACCCAAAATAGTCACAAGGCTATTCCTAATTACCAAGCTTTCTTTAAGCTGTTTCTCCCTCTGAACTGCTCATTCTTATAGTGTATTTCTCCACCTTTTCTCTTCCAAAAAGGGACTCTTATTTCAGACCATATTATTCTCCTTTCTCTAAAGTTCTGTAGTGATTATTAGCCAAAATTTTTTCAGGATACTTCATATATCGTGACCTAAATTCTATTTTACAGTTAAAGGTTGAAGATACCAACAATATACCCACTTAATACATTTGACTGTGTAAATTTAAGTAGCTATATATAAAATGCATGAAAGTGATTATGTATAAAATATGAGTTTTAAATAATAATATAACATCATTATACATCATTTTGATCGCTTATCAAAGAAATCATTCTATTCATTCATTATTAGATGCTGCATGTTATATACAAATGTTAGCCTCCTCAATGCATTCCTTTTCATATAGTTGGCAGTAATTAAAGTCTTATTAAATGGCAGGGCTTTACAACAGGTTGGGGTTTTTAAACAAATAGGTACAAATGTTTTCATGGATGATTACTTATTACATAAACTTGCAAAGATTATACAAGGAAAAAATTCATGCATGTTTGTTGAAAAAGGACATTGACTAGTATATGTATGTTATGTAATACCTACTGAAAAAGTTCAGGACATATGGGAAGAGAAGTACAGCTTACTCTAACTAAAAAATTCATTAGATTAATGTCAGTGGAAAGTAGCCAGAAGTCGTCAAACTAAATATATAACTGTATAACTTTCACCTGTCCTTGACTCCAGCTGGACAACTACATGTGACTTATCATCTGGTAAGGTCAGTGTGTGTGTCAGTTTTTCAACTCAATTTGCATGTGAGGTATGTCCCAGATGAAACCATCTCCATCCTAACAGCTTACTTTCAGTTATACCAATGTCAGTTGATGTGGAACAATGTGGTCATCTTCTAGCATAAACTTTTGTTTTTCTAGCACTTTTGCTGATCCCAAATTACTTAGCCATTGTATTCATCATCCTGTAGTCAAACACACCAGGGAATTCTAAATGGTGTGGAAAGTGAACATCTGTCCATTGCAAGATGGGCACATCTGCACCCATTAATTTTTCATCATTTCCCTAAATCAGGGGTCAGATGTTCACAATGTGCTAATGTCCTGGCATCTCTCTTCCGGAGATTCCATGTCTCTGAAGCAAATCTTGCAATTATAAGAATTGGGGTTCCAGCAAAATGTGAGCTGTGGAGAGCCTACCTCCCACTCCCAATGGAAAAAAAATTAAAAACACAAGAATAATGCTGTTTTAAAAGATTGCATCTTCAAAAAGGATAGAAATAAGGAATCAGCTTGCTGCTTATTAAACATGGATAATCATCTTTGTTATTTCCTATATGCTTGTTTAGAATAAAATAAGCATGATTGTCTTGCTAGAGCACTCCCACTTTTGTATTGTTCCTAAACATAATGGCCCATAAGATTATCTTCGTTTCCCTTTCACCTGTTATGAGAACAGCTTACCAACTATTATCTATTTTTCCATCTGTGTATTTCTCAGTCTTACATTTTATTCCAAAAAGAAGAAGGCAATGATTTGGTGCTTCTCTGCAGCCACCTCCCCTCAGTCAGTTTCTCTGATTCCTTCTCTTTCATGTTGTCATATTGGAATGGGGCAAGATAAAGCAATAGTTTGCAGTGATACAGAAAGTTGTATGAAGCTGAAAGAGATTAAAGTCTGTAATGTGCTAACAAACATTTTCTGTAGGGGAGAAACACCCTCCTGCAAATATTACCTTCATATATAGAAGCAAGCTATTCTCAGAAACATTGCTGTGGTTAATTACCAATCTCATGGTGTGTTAAATATCTAAAAATAACTATTGATTGTCCTTCTTTATAGAAAGTTGAAATCACAGCAGGAGGGACACAAAGAGAAAAGATGTTTTTAAAACTTGGATAGTTTCCCAGGATTTTTTTTCCCGGTTGGCTTTCCACTTTCCAAAAATATAAGGTAACTTCAGAGATTTCCCAAGCTGTTGTGAGGTTTTGGAGAAAGAGTGTTGACTTGCTCATTGTCCCTTAGGAAACAGGGTTCTCTGGTTTTCTTCCCAGCTTTGCAGTCCTTGTAAGCATTTTGTTAACAGCAGGTCAGCTGTTTTAAATTCACAGTCGCTATCAACATGGTCCTTGTTATCAAGGGTAAGGAAATGCTTTTTTCTACCCTGGTTTTCTTGAAGTCTCCCCTTTACTTGAAACCACAATCATGACTACTTTTATGAATATATTTCTTCTAGCAACCATCTTTCATTAAATAAGATTGCCTGGCTCTGTTCCAGAATTTTCTCAATGACATTAAACCACTGCCAACAGCAGGAACTGGCATAATGAAGGTAATTATCTGGACATAGCATAGATCTTGTGTGTTTGTGTGTGTGTGTGTGTGTGTGTGTGTGTGTGTGACGATTTGGCATCCTGACACCAACTGAAGTGTTTGAGTATTTGTTTTATTTACATTTTATCGATCAGCCACTGCAGACTTTCTATTTGTTTCTGAGGAACTAACTTTGATCCAGGTCAAATACCATACAAAACTAAAGATAGCAGTGATATTTCAGATATGGAGAGCATACCAGAGTTTACAAATATTTACCAGCATGTTCCACAGCACAAGATACAATAACAATACATTTTGGAAGACAGGAGCTTGTTCATGTTCATTTTTTTTAAATTGGGAAAGCAGATATTTACTTAGAATTGTACTTGATATTGTAATCTTCACATTGTCTCACAGCAAACCCACAAGATAAATTTTACCATCCAAATCAGTTGCAGAGAAATGAAGTTACTTGTGCAAAGTCAGGTATTTGAAACCAGTCCCAATATCTGTTTTCCTTCCACTAAATCACATATTATTATTATTTACAATAAATATTTTCTGTAGCAACAAAATCTGAAGAACCAGAGGGTATGGATATTTTAGCATCCATGTTTTTCGAGTCAGTAATGGAGAAAGCTGGGGTGGGACTTTTCAGGCCTGGAAACTGCTGGGTTCTTAGTTCTGTTTCTGATTCTCAGTCATCATGTGACAAAGTGCAAATGAAATTGCTCTGCTAATCTCCATGACCAGCTTCCTGGGTACATGAACTTGCTCAAGCTTTTGATCTATCCACATGACTGGGCAGTTTTAGTTGGACAATAATTTAAACAAACCAAAGAAAATTCTACTTGGTAGCTTCTGGTCAATTAAGCAATAGCTAGTCCTACACGAGTCTTTTTCTTGTCTTTAGTTTCATGAACACTAATTCCTAGAACCAAATTCTGTCCAATTAGGAAACTAGTTCTACTCTAGCCAATTTACCCAAAGGGGGGAAAAAGGCATAGACTACAAAGTAAACATAAAGCATACTAAGCTAAATGGATATGCAAATAAAAGTGGTTATTCGATTGTTGGAAAATGAGCATGTATTTCTATTGCTAGTGGAACTCTAAAGACTAAGATATATTTAAAGGACAATGATACAGTCTGTGCCCAAGGCCCTAAAAAGTTCATGACATTTTTTCGAGGAATGTAACTGCTAGGTATATGTTGAAAGAAACGGTTTTGCAAAAAATCTAATTTAAAAATGATCAGAGCATCTGAATAGACAGACACACCTCCAAAAAATGACAGATAGACAACCAACAGGCACATGAAAAGATGTTCATCATCTCTAATTATTAGGAAACACAAATTAAAACAATGAAATGTCATTTCACAACTGTGACATTATACAAACTACAATAAATATGCATGAGAGAAGGAATCCCTCTTACATAGATGGTGGGAATGTAAACTGGTAAAACTATTATGAAAAGCATTAATCTACAGATTAAATGTAAATAGTGTCACACAGCACATATGACATGTGACTGGATTCTTTCTTTCTGAAAAATTATTTTTGAGATGCATAGATGTTGTACATAGTTTATTCACTTTGATTGTGAATTTGCATTGCATTATACATATCACATTTTATTTATTCATTCACCTGTTGATTTGAATCATTGCTTGAAGTGTTACAGAAAACTATTGTGAGTTGAAATATAGATGTCTTCATAAGAACAGATGTTTCATTTCTTTTGGGCATATACCTAGTCACTAGAAAGGCTGTATCGTGTGTTTAGAGTATATTTAACTCATTAGTAAACTTTTTTAAACTGCTTAAATAAAAACCCAATAATTAAGTAAATTAATGATGTTATATCCAAATGGAACCCGATACAATAATTTGTAGTTTAAAAATTATGTTTATATGAAACATGAACTTGAAAAAAATGCTCATGACACATTAAGTGAACAAAAATAAAAAAAGAAAAAAAACAATGTATGTGGTTCTTTAGTAAAAAAGACTGAGCATATGCAGTAATGTCAGAACTGTTTATCTCTCAGGGTAATGTTTTCCAGCTACCTTTTCTTTCCATTCTGAGATAGAAATATATTATCAAGAAAAACAAAAAGGATTTATCAGAAAAACAAGCTAAGTTTTGAGGCAGGCTTAATTTTTAAAGTTCAACATTTTTAGGGAATAACATTTTATAGGTTGGCATATGTATGCTAGTATATATGTATGTATAATTACAATATGTATATAAAGGAGATAGACAATGTATATACAATGTGTATACATACTACATAGAAATATACATGTATGTATATATGTACATATATATGTATGTATGTATATGCTTTTCCATTACTTTTTCCTGTAAGCTTGCAGACTAACCAAAGATATAGAACTCACACATGGTGCTGTACTACAACAACAAAAACACTCTGAACTTTCTTTCTTCAAAATTTCTAATCTTTTATTTCTTCCACCTCTTTATTTTTATGACATGTATATAACTTACTTAATATATTTTAATTGTTAGCTTTATAAAAAATTTCCACTCCACATATAAACTCTCTCTTATCTTCATCTTGTTCATCTCTGCATCATTTGAGAACTCAGATTAGTACTTTGTACCTAGTATGTATTCAATATGTTAGTTGAATTGAATTTATTTCATTGACTCACAGTTCATTTTACAAAATACTAACAGATTAATGTACCTTAACCAACTGCTTTCATCATAGTTTTTCTGTCATAATGATCATCATGAGCTCCCCACAGTCAGTCTCTTTAGTGCCAGCCCAAGCAGATAATGGATGTTCTGTTTGCTAGATGGGTTTGTTGTGCATTGCCCCCAAAATCACTCTTCCTCCTATCCCAACAAGAAAGCTATCCATCCAGGTGTCAGTAGCTTTAGTACAATTAGTCTTTAGTTGATCAGTTCTATTTTTCTTTCTAGCATGTTATTCTTCTGCACAATATCAAGAACTGTGAGATTTTATTCTACTTGAATGTTAACAAGGTAGTCTGATACATTTTCATAGATTTGCTTATAGAAATCATAAAACTCATTATGTCAAAGATAAAGGATAGTTATTACAGAAAAGCAATTGTTTGCTTTGAATTAGCAAGTATGCTGATTTTCTAACATAGTGACATAAAGAAAAATCAAATGTAAACATCACACACAGTACATTCCATTACCATGTTCCTTGAGTTTAGAGATCTTTTATAGTGATCAGAAACCATATCTGTCCTGCTTTCCAAATGGAGGTACTATTTCTGTCTCCCAAGACAGTAAATAAATTTGATCTTTGCTATGAAGGAAAAGACAATCTCTACCTTCCAAGGATCTTTACTATGCAAGTCTAGACCAAAGAGCTGAAAACATTTGTTTTCATAAGTTGCATGGAAATTCAGGAAACCTATGGACAAACATTTCCCAATAAGTTCCACCTCACATTTCTATGTCATCCATGCTTCTGGTGAATTTCCCATGAGCATACTATGCCGGTGCTTACTCAAAATAAAATGACCAGCAGAGAGTGAGACAAATTCATTCATTTTTTTTTTTCAAACAGCATTTGAGAAAGACACTATTAGCAAGATAAGATCAATGATCAATATACCACCCAAGATCCCAGATCCACAAGATTTAACAAACATAATCCATCAGAGTCTACTTTATTATCATTATGAGTTAACATTGGTTTACAACACTGAATATTATTCAGATATATCAGGTTACATCCCATTATATGTATGTCACCACACCACACCTACCACCAAGATACTCATAGTTCTCTACCATAGTCCACTGAGCTCATTCACCCTTTGCTTTCTACCATCTACTGCTCATCTGGTAACCTCAGTTCTACTGTCATATTTCTAGGGTTTGGTTTTGGTTTGGTTTTGTCTAACACTTTGCTTTGTTTCTCCTTATTCTATATAAAAGTAAAGCCACCTAGTCTTGTCTTTTTCCTTTTGACTTCTTTCACTTAGTATAATATCATCAAATTTGATCTGTGTTGTTAGAAATGGCAAGAATGTATCTTTTTTGCAGCTGAGTATATTCCATTTTATACACCACATCTTTTTTTAATTTTTTTAAATTATTTATATCTATTTCACATCATTGTTAACCCTGGGGGTCCCCCAACACCTCCCCTCCCTGGCCACTCCAGCTGGTCCCCTCCTGCAGTTGTATACATTCGTTTGGTTGTCCATACCATACACCACATCTTAATCCAATCTTCTATCCTCGAAATGCTTAGGCTGTGTCCATAGCTTGGATATTATTCAGAAGGTAGGTCAACTTGGTTGAACTGAGGATGTCATTAGGGCAAACAAAAAATGCATCATGCCCAAAAATGACTAATTTTTCAAAATATATATCTTCCATCTCATTTTATCCTGATTATTACCCAGGAAGCAGCAGAGATAAGATCTCTCTCAAGAGAGAATTCATCCGATGACCAAACTTTCTTTTTTTTTTTTTTTAGGTTTCTTTTTTTTAAATTTATTTATCTATATTTCACATCATTTCAATCCCTGGGGGTCACCCACCACCTCCCCCTCCTACCTGCTCCAGCTGGTCCCCATTCTCCTCTTGTGCAGTTTCATTTGGTTGACCATATATTAGTGAAACCATTTGGTTTCTGTCCCTTTCCATCTGGCTCATTTCTGTTAGAATGATTTCTTCTAGGTACATCCAGGTTTCCATAAATTCATCAAATTTGTCATTTTTAATTGCTGAGTAATATTCCATTGTGTATATGTACCACATTTTTTTCATCCAGTCATCTGTTTTGGGGCATTTAGGTTGCTTCCATGTCCTTGCAATTATAAATTGTGCTGCGGTAAACATCCGAGCACATGTGTCCCTT